>JAECUM010015975.1:0-19755 GCA_016617855.1 Megalonaias nervosa | reverse complement strand
AAAAAAAAGAACGGAATGGTGTTTCCCATTTATCCTACAGAACAGAATTTAAGTGTTTATGAATATTAAAGCCAGAATGAACATTTAAGTGTGTATGAATATTAAAGCCAGAATGAACATTTAAGTGAGTATGAATATTAAAGCCAGAATGAAAATTTTAGTGTGCATGAATATTAAAGCCAGACTGAACATTTAATTGTGTATAAATATTAAAGCCAGACTGAACATTTAAGTGTGTATGAATATTAAAGCCAGACTGAACATTTAAGTGTGTATGAATTTTAAAGCCAGGCTGAACATGTTTACCACAGATTTTGTACCAATTACTTACAATTAACTAAGAATATGAGTTCAGCATTTTCTAGAGGTGAATGTAGCCGATATGCTGTTTACATTCAAGACTTTACAAATTGCAATAAGCATTTGATATGATGGACCCGAATGACCTGTAATACATACCTTGCACGATGCTACAACCTATTAAGGACGAAAATTAAACCAAAATGTCGGGTCCCACCAAGTCTTGAAACACTATCCCCATAATATTCTTAATTTTGATTCCTCATTAATATTAATATACAAACTGAACGTTCGTCCACTTATCTTGCAACAACATATTTTGCACATCTGAATTTGAAATGATTTTCTGGCTGGTGTTGGTATTTTAGATAATCTTCATTTTGAATAGGGATCATCAGTACTGCAGCTGGAAACGGGATCACATGTACAAGGCACATCATTTTATGATCTTTAATTTCTTAAACATTTTCGTCCCTGGCTTTTGCGAATGATGAATTGTAGTTATAGTCCCTTAAGTATATGCATATAACTGTGTTCCTTAAATATCTGCAAATAGCTCTGTGTTCCTTAAACATTTGTATATAGCTCCGTGTCCCTTAAATATCTGTATATGGCTGTGTCCATTAAATATATGTATTTAGCTCTGTATCCCTTAAATATATGTATATAGCTATGTGTCCCTTAAATATATGTATATAGTTATATTTCCCTTAAATATATGCATATGTATATAGATGTGTCCCTCAAATTTGTATTTGTAACTCTGTGCCCCTTAAATATGTGTTTATTGTACTGTGTCGTTTGAATGTATCTCTATAGCTGTCTCCCGTACATATCTATGTGTGTGTGTGTGTGGCTTTGTGGTAAGGTTATCGGCTTTATAGCATAAACCACCCGATTTCATTCAATTGACCGTTAGAAAAGGATATATATATTTGTCTAAATAAGCAGGGGTATTGTTGATAATTTTCATCTTTGTTGGGGGGGGGGGGTACATATTTTATTTTGCTTGTAAAAGGTTCAGCGAACATCATTTTCCCAGGACTACTGACCCTGCATCTTTCGATTGTTTAGGTCAGCTTATATTATGCATATAGGGTTGCAATATAGATATTATCAATTTAGATTTTTAATTGCTTATTCAAGAATATTTGCAACGGAAAATACATATATTGGATATCTTTAAGATTTCTGAAAGAAAAATGTTTTCTTTCTTTCAACGTTAACTGTAATAATAATAATAATAATAATAATAAATATATATATATATATATATATATATATATATATATATATATATATATATATATATATATATATATATATATGTGTGTGTGTGTGTGTGTGTGTGTGTGTGTGTGTGTGTGTGTTTCACTCGCTCTCATACCTATGTGTATATTTGCAGATATCAATGCGGTATATAACATTATTTGAAGTAATAACATGCAGTTGTTTTTTTCGTCGTATTTTACAACTGTTATAGCTCCTAATGGGCAAATAATTAACTTCGGTTTTTATTTTGAAATGAAGCCCTGTACTGTCCAAAGCTTAGACAAGTCAACTTTATTTGTACAGCCATCAACAACAGTGACTGTTACATACAAGTGGAAAACAACAAAGAGAGTTAATGACACACATAATTTATAAACCATATCTTACGTCAAAAGTGTTGACGGTTTTATCGCAGTGCGTGAACCAATTCTTAACTCCCCCACGGCGAGTAGCAAGAACATACTTTGTTGTACAATCGCTGGTTACAATATGGTCACGCTAATATATTATTCCACACGGATGATTACATGATCAATTGAGGACACACGGTACTAATTGTATGAAAAAATGGAAACCAGCCTGGAAATGGGTGAACATGACATAGAGTGTATATGGGTTCGGCTGACCAGGATTGGTTATGTTTTTGCCAAAAGAATCTTTTGAGAGCTTTTCCTAGTTGTGAGTGAGAAAAAATAATGACATTGTTTTACTGATGGAATTTCAGTCCTTTAACAGTCTTGAGTTTGGAACACTCATTACTAAAATTAGCACCTGACTATTTGATGCAGAATGGAAAGCACATGTTTCAAACAGATGCAGGTCAAGAAAATACCGCGACTCATATCCTTTCCTCTACACAGAAGCTGACATCCAGGTTTCATCTATACTGATAAATATAGATTTGATCATTAGCACTCAGAAATTTTAACTTATTGAATTTTTAATATCATGGTGTTTACATAGGTTTACTATGGGAACTGAATTAGTACCGTGAGTCCTTTATAACCTTAATGTGCCACTAGAATTTGACCAGAGATTGATAAAATGGCACATCTCCAAATTTGCTTAGGTGAATCTAATTTACGCGACAAACCGCACTTTCATATACCATTCTTCGAATTTTCTTATTTTCAAACAGATTATATCCGGATTATGGAAGCACGTTCCATATTAATTTTACACTTTGGTCCCGGATTTTGATTTCCCGATCCGGAACGCGGATTTCTGGATTAACGGAGAAAATTAACGTTTATGAATTCCGTTCCCGTTGAAATGTGTACGGATAGCGAGGTTTTCGGATAAACTTAGTCCAGATTAATATATATATATATATATATATATATATATATATATATATATATATATATATATATATATACTTCAGCTCATAAAAGTTTCAGTCCCTAAAAATGTTGAAAGTAAATGATGCGTGTTGTCCGCTGTGTAAAAAAGTTACATGCATCCTTCACATTTCGAGGTCATATAGTCTCGTGGCAAATAAATATAGTCATTGACGGAGTTGTGTATGCTTAAAATATTTTTAAACAAAAATATAGATTGAATATGAGTTAAAGAGAAAATAAATGAAATGTGTTATGTATATTTCATTTGCATTGTGTGTTACGTTGTTATTCTTTATATGATATGGTGTATGTAAAAATGTATTTTGTTGCTGACCTTGCCCAAAAATTAAGTTCATTGTGTACCTGATAAGAATCGGTGAGTTTTATTTTATTCTGTAAGCAACTAAAACAAAGTTTGTTTGTATATATATATATATATATATATATATATATATATATATATATATATATATATATATATATATATATATATATATATATATTTGTGAGTGTAGGTTAAATATTAGTATCATTATCTTAGTCTGGGCCAAGGACATTATGTTTATCATGTTCTTTAGCATAATTTAAATAACACGCCTTCTAATTATAAATTGTTCTAGGAATAAACTTTTAGCTCTCATCCGGGTAGTTCTTTTGTGTCTTAGGCTTTTTAATATAATCTTTTTTACTGGGAAAAATCTTTATTCCTGCGAGAACGTCTGGGAAGAAATCATTGTTGTGTTCGGTATTTGGATTTGGGTGAGATTATTTAATTCAAATTATTCTTATCTGGAAAGAGAAAATGATTTATAATAGTTTTGGAAAGAGGTATTGACTTGGAATTTAAAATGAATTGAAACAATGAATCCTAGGATTGTATTACTGTGATTCAACAAAAGACTGTTGGCACATCATTCAAAATCAGGACATTGGCATATAAATACATTAGAGACTACCGGCCCCTACAGACACATCAACACCTTTCGCGTTGGACATTAATTGGTATACCAGTAAAGTTTATTCGGAACTTTATTCATCAATACTTGTGTTAGTAATTATAGGTTATTTGGGATTTAAATTCGCAAAACCGTAAATTCTTTTTACATTTTAAGTTTGTATTCTAGGGAGAGAAATTATTTCTTGAATTTTACAAACCTTGTTGCTTCTCACTATTTTGTACCACTTATTTTAAGACAATATGATCATAATAACAGTGATGCAATTAGAAAGTTAAAACTAATACTGAAAAGTGACTTCTTGACTGACTGGACAACGTCATATATATTATATATTACACATTATTGCGTTTACCAGCTTGTTTTAAATTCCGGTTTTGAATATTGCTTATATTGATAAATAACAAGAAAACTGAAAGCTGAATTTAGTTCATCATTTAGATACGGTGTGTAATTACCTGTATAAAACACGCCCTATGGTAATTTTACTTTGCATATAAGTTACCCTTGAATTGACTGCCGCTTCCAAAAGCGCAAGCTGGGTAATCAATTTGTCATGTAAATATTTGACAAAGATCCTGTGTCTAATTAAAACAATATTAGCGAACTTTCTCACTTCGCTGTTTTGACCGCTGAAAGTTGTTAATTCTACTTTGCTGTTTCATAATAAATATTAAATGCTGTTGCATGTGGCATGTGGCAGGCAGATTGTTAGTGTGAAACGATTCATCAATATATCGATGCATCGATACATTTGCTGAAACGATACACATATCGATATAAGAGACGGAGAATCGATACAAAACGATACTTAATGTATGCATGTTATTTTAGTCTTTAGCAGTCATGATTAGTATTAACTGCCTTGTTATTCTGTAAAATTATAATCCATCTCAAACAGCATTTGCAGTCACTGGCATTCATGTTTATTAGTAAAAACGAAAAATATTTGAGAATACCCACTCACCGTCTACAAGTTAACACAAAGTGACATGGTTCGTAATCTCCCCCTCCCCCCACACCAATGTCATGCTAATTATCCTAACCCAGAGGTACGTTCAGCATATCCTATATATTCCAAACTTGTTCCACATGTTTAATGAAGTACTTTACTCATTATTTAATAACCACTTTCACGCGAAGTTTCTACTTTGAATTGTATCTTGATTCTTTTGGTTGATTTGAAAGCTACGCTACCGGTGTTGTTGCACGTTGAAATATGTTACACTGAATTCTCATTTGTGGTTATTGCTTGTTCCTCTCCAGGTTAAACAATAACCACCAATCAGAAATCAATGTAGCTTATTCTATGCGTGACAAACAGGAAGTATTGGCACTGCAAAAGAGAGACTTCGCGGGAAAGTTATTAGATATGCCAAGTACTTAAGTGGAACCATTCATAAAGAAAGTTTTACAAACTGCGTGTTTAAAATACGGGCTACCTACAGAACGCAAATGTCTGATTCCCGACGTGGTGTATTACGATTTCGTTCGGCAAATACTTGCTGATGATAGTAATGATGACATTAATTTTTAAAGTTATGAAGTATATCAGATTATTGGAGCTGAGAAAGTGTTAATTGAGATACCATTGAATGATTTTGAACCTGAAATGGTGTTACCTACAAGAACAAATAAAACTGCAGTCAGCCCATCATGAAATCTGCATTGTCTTTGTTCAATTTGTGTTTTGTTCTTATTTCACTCCTTTCTCCACCAAACTGTGCACATAATAGTATCAAGTCAACTATCTCTCAATGTTCATGTGGACTGATACAAGAAAAACGTACTGTGGCCCCTCTTAAAAAGTATTCTGGTAGAAACCCTATCGCAATATTACATTTCATTCAGAAGTGACAAAAACAAGATTTTCAAGGTGGCCATATTGGTGTCCGTATTTGACCTCAGATCGACCCCGTGTCCTTCAAAGTATCAAAGTAAAACTCCCCTATTGACATGACCATCAATTCAGCAGAAGCGACGGTAATAATATATATAAATGACCAGCTTTTCCATAACTTCCGTTATCAATATTATATTGCTAATTTTCCCATCTAATATGCAGTTAAAATAATATTTGAAAGATTCATTTATTCGTATAATATCTGTTTAGGTGAATAATTTGGCTTCGATTAAAAGAAGGTTCAACCAGGCTAGTTTTATTTATTTTTTTGCTTAGAAGTTATCTCATAATGTCGAAGTTTTCTCCAATATTCTTCTTTATTACATACACATTTGATCTTGAATGGGTAATGTGTTATTGGATTAATCTGTCCAATCTGTGTTTCCGCATTGCACACCTAGAATGTTTGTATTGTACATCCAGCCTGGAACTACTTGTGACACTTGAAATGTTCAATAACAGTCAACCGATAAAATACCGGGAATCTTTCAATGCTATTAATTTTAAAACTATTGTGTGTAATTTTCTTTTTTTTTTCAAATCAGTGACGGGTCGGAGGATGCGATTGTGGTGTATAAAGTATCTACTGAAAATTGACGATTTTGCCCCTAGGGCCGAATGAGGGATACCATAAGTAGCGACTAGGATTTTCTAGGAAATTCACAGTACCTACCGCCAAGAAATTACACTTGAGGTTGACAACAATATTTTGGACATAATTCTTTATGATGAGGTTTCAGAAGAAGCTGGTGTGCAAAGTGACACCAAACATAACAGAATGGACAATTCATGTACTTTGCCGATGAAATCGTATATAGGACGGGAGTCATAAAAGATAGTATCAGTATAAATATAAAAATCTAAAATAGTTATATCAAATTGGGTTGAGCGATATTAAAATAACGTTTCGGCATAAAAATAAAAAAGTAAAAACTAAAAAAATAAAAATTGGGATGCCGCGAGTTTCGAACTCATGTCCTCTTGTTTGGCAGATGGGAAACATAAAAGAAAGTTTCAACATGAAAATAAACA
Organism: Megalonaias nervosa; assembly: GCA_016617855.1. Lineage (NCBI taxonomy): Eukaryota > Metazoa > Mollusca > Bivalvia > Unionida > Unionidae > Megalonaias > Megalonaias nervosa. The sequence goes on along the minus strand of JAECUM010015975.1, from coordinate 12,949 downwards.
AAAAACAAATACAAAACAAAAAAAAACGGGATGCACGAGTTAAAAGGAAAGTCTGAATACAAAAGTTTAAAAAAAATAAAAAAAAAATAAAAGACAATCGGGATACCGCGAGTTTCGAACTCGCGACCTCTTGTTTGGCAGACGTTAGTAATAAAAGAAAGTTTCAATATAAAATAAATGGGATGCCGCGAGTTTCGAACTCCAGACTTCTTGCGAACGTTTCCACATAAATATAAAAAAGTAAAAACGAAAACAAAATAAAAACTTGGGATGCGCGAGTTTAAAAACAAAAAGTTAAAACACACAAAACTAATTTTAAAAATGGGATTCCGCGAGTTTCAAACTCGCGAATTCTTGTTTGGCAGGCCGGAGTCATAAAAGAAAGTGTCCACATAAAAATTAAAAAGATAAAATAAAAGTAACAACATTTTTTAAAAAATGGGAGGCGCGCGTTGAAAAGAATGTTTTAATATAAAAAAAAATAATAATAATAATAATAATAACAAATTGGGATGCCGCGAGTTTCGAATTCGGGACTTCTTGTTTGGCAGACGTTAGTCATAAAAGAAAGTTTCAGTAGAAAATATGAGATGCCGCGAGTTTCGAGCTCGCGACTTTTTGCTTAACAGACGTTAGTATAAAAGAATGTTTCAACGTATAATTAAAAAGGTAAAGAAAAAGATTAAATAAAAAATTGAGATGAGCGAGATTAAAATATTTAACATAAAAATTTTAGAAATAAATAAAACAATAATCATCACCAGACTGAGATGCCGCGAGTTTCGAACTCGTGACCTCTTGTTTGGAAAACCGGAGTCATAAAAGAAAGTTCCAACATAAAAATAAAAAGTTGAAAAAAAAGAAAAATTAAAAAAAAATGGATGCGCAAGTTGAAAAGAAAGTTTCAACAGAAAAAGAAAAGTAAAGGAAAAACTAAAATAGAAAAAATGGGATGTGCGAGGTTACAAGAATGTTTGAACATAAAAATTAAAAAAGATGAAAATTTTTTTTTTTTTTTAAATCGGATGCTACGAATTATGAACTCTCTACTTCCTTTTCGGCATGCCGAACACAAAGACACATGTGGGTATTTATATATAAAATCACAGTTGCTGAACGAAGATAGTCGAGTGACCTTTAGTCAATATTATGGGGACAGTGGTTCACGACTAGGACGCCATTTGGTTTAATTTTCATCTTGCTTTTGCTGATAGTTTGCAACATTGTGGAGAGTATGAATAATCGGTCGTTCTGGTCCATTGTATGCGGCATTTAAGCCATTTGCAAAGTTATGAATATAAAAAGAATATCGGCCACATTCACCTCTAGAAAATGTAAAAAAATGAACCTATTGTTTCGTCATTTCAAAAAACTGGTACAAAATATGTTGTGCACATTTTCAATATGGCTTTAAGATTTATGCCCTCACATTCTCAGAAAACATCCATTTATACAAAAAAGTACTTTGAGATTAGCAAATATCAGTTTTGATACCTGTTTCTACACAACTTGAATTTCTAGAGTTACCACAGTATCTGTACAATTAACAATATCATCACAATCAGTACACTAAATTGTCAGTTATAGTAACCATTATATGGTTTATACGTCTATCTTAGTTTGATAATCAGGTTAGTAATACATCGATACAAATCAAAGGCCTTAGAATGTAATCGTTTATGTTTCTGTATTCGAAGGATAAATTGTGTATAATGCTGATCAACGTAGACTCGTACACAAAGACTATTATGATACATAACTACTTTTTCTTCGATACCCTACTTTTCTAAACATTCATAACACTTTGAGTGATCTATCGACTCAAACGACTTAAAGTTAGTAGAAGACAAATTAATCTGATAACAGGTTTGCTTAAATATTTATAGACCGACGTTTGAAGACTTAAACAGGTTAATACGGGAGAGTACCCTTTTCGGAAATCAGATTGAGCGTCAGAGATTATCTCCCTTTCAACTGTCCATGATGACAGTCTTTTTATTCGAGATAGCGCCGAAGTCATTGTTTAGCACAACGATGCGTGGAACGCCTTGATAATTGCTGGGATAATTTAATACAGTTATTTTTTTTTTTTATTTGACAAACAGTAAATTTTACCAGCCCATGTCTGTCACATTGAGTTACAGAATTAGACAAATTGGTCAATATTGGAGTAGTTTCTGTCTCAGTGGGCTCTAATATCTCATTGAACATACTCCAAAGTAATTACATATAGATTAATGTATTAACGCGTTAAACTAAGTTGACATTTTCACTAGAATATTGTTACTGCACAGTAACCTTACTAAAGACAAACTCATTGCTCCTTATTATATGCCCCTATGTCTTAACTGGTCAAGTAGGAACAAAAACTGCAGACATGGTATCTTGTTGTGGGCTTCATCTTTGATCCATGGACTTGACCATATAGTAAATGACACAAAATACATAAATGATGATGCATAGTGGACTTTTCGCTATAAAAACCTAAAACTATTCAATAGAACTTAGGATACTGACAATGAAATAAATCATCGACAAAGTTGTTGGTATGCATAAGAAATATTTGAGCAAATTGCAACACCTCGTCTAATCGTTGTATATCCATGAACGAACATTAATTTAAACGTTGTGTCTGTACCTTCAAACAATACAATCTTGTCACGTACATAAGCTACAAATATATTTTTTTTGAGAGGCCTAGAAGTGTGAACTAAAAACTAGTTGTCTTGAACGCAACATTTCCTCGTGGTACATTAATGCTAATCAATCATCCAAATTCTGTGCACATTTAAACACGTAAAGTCCAGACTCCGAAATAGGTTACTTAATTACATTCCCTTCTTGTACTATCAACCAATATCAAGCAAGCCGGGTCACATTATGCGTCTGAGTAAAGTGTTCTGTCAAGATCTCCATAAAGCTTGGAAAGGTAAGGACCCAAAAATCATAAGTAACATAGCATAGCATGCCCTTTTTGAAACGAGTACGATAATACAGTGGTCGGTAAAGCTCACTGTATACCTGTAGTGACTGAGAACGTATTCAAACTTGTAAAAATAGAAAAGTGCAGTAGTAGTGTAATGGGTATTCTGGCTCGTTTATTTCTGCGTGAACAAATGAGCGATGCCCCCTTGATATACACAACTAGGGTGTCGGGTTTTCTGGCACAGTTGTTTGTTTATTGTGCGTGAGACTGTGTTTTCTGTGTCAGTGTGTATATTATATAGGCTATTGTTTTCTCTATGCATGGTGAATATGTGAATGCCATCGGTGGAGTATCGTTTATCATCAATGGGACACGTCCTTTGTTGTTAACGAATAGCGTAGAGATGTGATGTCGATGGGAATGGAATGGTCTCATGGTGAAATGGTGTAGATGTCCATATAATACTTGTCTGTATTGATCGATTTTAGCGATTTTACCGAGGACAGGTTTTTCGACACCTTTAGAGTACATTTTGGATCGAAGTCCGATCAACTCTACAATGGATATTCCATTGGTTTCGTTTCTGAACTTTCCTGTGACTTTTTTGTTGTCGTAGCAGTGGAAAGGTCTATGTGTTGGATAGTCGCTGCAATCGAAAAGTTCATTGCGGTCCAACACGTCTTGCTAACAACCTTCGGTGTGAATTTTCTACACCAATAAGTCTGTATCGGTGTTGAACTGAGTAGCCTGATCACCGTATGTGATTTTGATACAATCATAATGAAACTCGTTCATGAGCATTTGGAGAGACAGATAATGGCCGCGCCAACGTAGATGGGTTTATCGAGATTGAGATTTTTTTCTGGATTCGATGGCAAAGAGATCATCGAAGATTTTCATGTCTAGAAAGGCATCGTTGGCGACCTGTTTATCTCGTCGTTCGGCGCTGTTAGCAATTTAATTTTTTTTTCTTCTCATTTCGAATGTCTGGCATGGTGTTCCCGAAGGCGCTGTTGTTCGTAAGTTTGCAGAAAGTTTTGCCGAGGACTGTGGTGGCGTTTGTCGCTGTTTCCTGCTAAAGTCGATGTAAGTTTTCATCCACTTGAGAGTGCGATGAATTTTATCCGTGTTGGTTAGCTTGTTCGAGTAAGCGATGATGCAAAATCTACTTGTTCATATCAATGAGATTGGGAACATTTTTTTTTTCACTTTCACAGACCGAACCTTTTTTTTTGCTCTCGTTGTTCCCGATACAGCATTTCGTTAGTGACAAAAAACTGTTCAGCGCAGAATGGACAAGCGTTCTGAGCATCGTCGAGATGTTCTGGATAAACGAGATCCACCTCGATGAAATAGACTACGTCGTCGGCGAATTCTGCTCTTTTTTTCTTGAAGGCACTGTTCTCCGGTGATCAAGTGAAATCTGCCCGAGACAAGTGGTTGTGACATGGCCCAATTGTAGAGATTGTCTTCATCACGATAAGCGGTGTACGTGGACGGCTTCGAGGGACCGTAACTGGTCATGTATTTGTTGTTCGCGACAGCGTGAGTTTTGCGCCGACAGAGATTCCGCCTCGAGCGATGAGTTTGGTGAACAGAAATATGCCTGGACCAGTAAAGAGTTCGAGTTGGACTTGACTTGTGTTGAGGAGAGACCTGGCCTTGATCAGTACTAGATTGCATGGAATTGTTAATGGTTCATGCACGATTATCGGAAACTGTCAAATACATCTGCAAGGAAAAGCACATCCGTTTTAAGATAGACATCGTGATCATCTCCGACAGCTTGACACCCAAATTGTTGCCACAGCGTGAGTGTTTGCTGGTATTCGTCGTCAGTGATGCTGGATAGATTTAAGCTGGAATACGATGCGTCTTTGGGTGGCAGCGAGGTTTCGTCTAATCGTGACCATGCATCGATGTATTTCTAAGGATAAATTCTTTTCTATAACCAGTTTATTTACAATTTCTGACATTTCAGTTCCATCATTTGCAGAGGCTGGTACAGGCATTGCAAAATTAATACAAACCATTTTAAGTGGAGCTCGAGTAACAGTTATTTTCTGTTCCGATGAATCAAGTTCGTTTACGGAATAAGACCTTCGGGTTGCTTGAGAAGAAAAGCATCTTCTCCGTCTCCAAAATTGTTCTATAGCTTTTTGTTGAACTCGTTTAGCAGTTCCTTTTTATCTTGATGCTGGTTAATCGAGTAAATGTAAAGTTTGTCGTAGTTAAAGTTGTCGTTGAGCAGTAGATTCATTAAAAAGATTCGTTTCACCATATCATGTTCGGCCAACGACAAAATAATGATAATCTGGAAGTCCATTGTTATATCTGTACTTGATTAATCACTCAGTATCAAAGTTTAGTATTGACATTGTTTTATATCAAGTATGTTTTATAAAATCATGCAATTCTTGTATTACATCAAAACAAAAAAAGAATGTTTGCCGAATCTGGAAGACGTTGGACCAGTTGATTGTGAAATTCATTTTATCAGACACGGACTAGACAACGCTGAGGATAATGTGGTCTTTTACAAAAGCTTATTGCTAAAAATATAAGATTTAAATTTTACTTAGCATTATACGTTGAAAAACGATATCGCCCGACGTGCATTTTTTTGTATGAAAAAGATAGAACCAACTATATTTTAATCAATTAAACTGGTTCATACAATTGCATTACGCACTAAACAGATAAATGTGTGTGGCGGTAAGAAATAAACACGAGTTATTACACGAAATTCGGAATAACATTAACCGGATCTGTTTCGGAAGACAGGGCGGAAATCCGGAGACACAATGACCGCAACTTGAGTATGTCAGGAAAACGAGTAACCGATCTAGAAACTAGCTACCAACCGATAAATGTAAACGTGATGCAGGCGGTAAGTTATGCTCAACTTCAATCAGCAACCGATAACAAAACTTCTTTTGTCCGGCTGAACGATGACCGGAAACTTGGATTTGTCCGGCAAAATAATCGGGAACCTGGGAAATAACTATCCACCATCTGATTTATCTCAAGAGGTAAGTTATGCTCAGTTAAGAGACATGGGCGACGGCAAGTTGTCATTGTCAGGCGGAACGATGACCGGAGCAAATGACATGTCTCGCAAAAAGATTGTAAACCTAGAAGCTGACTATCCACCATCTGATTTACCTCAAGCGGTAGGTTATGCTCAGCTGAAATTGATTGACGATAACAAGTTATAATCAACGAACTCCGGCAACTTCTACATCTCCGGTAAAATAATCATAGACTTGGAAACCAAATACCCACCAGATAACTCAGAGTTAAGCATGTATGTTGCTCCCAGCTAAAATCAGTTGCCGCGTTAAAATAAATTATGATCGTCATCGGTTATGCAGCTGCGTTTGCAAGTTCAGATCGCTAATGATGCAAACTAAACCGCCAGTTATCACCGAAAAGCCCCCAAATTAGCCACTCCAATTTGTAGCAACCAGTCTTTGAGCACCATAGGAGCAAATTAAACCTTGATTTAAATGTTTCCCACAGGGATGGTTCCAGTGCAGATGCTGTAAGTGCAGACATGTGTTACCCTTGCAGGAGTAGAAGCTTGTGGACACGGTAACCGGACGGGTGATGGTGGTGGTGTCGGAGTTGATTTTGGGGTTGATGCGCTCTTTAATGCGGCCTTAATGTCTATTAACGTCGCCAAAACAACAAAACTGACTACCTCTACTACCCATGAGACAATATTGATATGGGAGCGAGACACAGACCCAACACCACTCCGCAAAGGTGTTTCATTAGTAGCATATGTTTCTACTGATTTTGTATACCTTGGAGCTATATATTTTCGAAATGTGTCTTCGATGTCTGTAATTTCTTCCCTACGGGTAGTTACATATCTGGTACATTCATTTCCTTGGGGCTCGTGTCACATTACTCAAGTTTGGCTATGTTATCGGCCGCGGTGGCAATACTGGCTTCGTGCCTCGCAATTCAAGTTGGCATTTATACCGATGAAACATATATTACTTGAAGTTCTGATCTGAACCAAATAGTTGACTGCCTTTATCTATATTGGCCCATGTACTGATTTATAAAAACTCAGAGCAGCAAACTGTGTTGCAGTTACACGTCTACATTTAAGAATGGCTTGATTATTAGCCTCCATGAATCTCAACCCTGTTGAAAGCACAATATAAAAATCTTTAAAAATTGCGTATCAGCATTCCTAACTCCGACATCTTTCGCTTTATTGCAAATAGCCACTTTGATGTCGTGTTACGCGACCGCAAAGTTTATAAAGTCACGTCTTAATTGTTCCGAAGATAATTCGGAATGGCAAAATCTATTAAGGAATCGGAAGTGTGCAGTGATGTTTGCTATTTCTTCTACGGAAAGTTTACCCGCGAATCGAACATGAATAAACACCGTTATCATTGTCGTGCGCACTCCCATTGGAATCAGTGATTATTTTCACGCGGAGTTTATAAACGCGTTTGGATTATGTTGCATATAGCAGAACTGTTTTTGTCGTGGTCGGAATTCTATTCGCCCTTTTATTAGTGTCGATGAAAAGCGTTACTTACTCACCACATCAATGTTACATTGCCGTCATTTGTATTCACTTTAAACACTAGTACACATTTCGCTATCGTTATAAGTCTGTCAAGCTTGTTCCACAATGTTTTACTGTCTTTGTTATTCATTATCTGTCACATCACCCCCATGAAAGTCATCCAACACAGACAAGAAAGCGACTCCTTCGACTTTACGCAACTACTCCATCTGAATTATTCTGTGGCACAAGTGTGATTTACATTGATCCTTCCCGTAAACCTTGCACATGATGTAAGGATCGATCTTTCGTGGTTTTCTTTGGCGTAAAAGGTAAATGTATATGACACCGCTAACACAGATTACAACGCGACTTCAAATTTGCAAATACCAATGGCGTTGTTATATATATATATATATATATATATATATATATATATATATATATATATATATATATATTCCTAAGAGGTAAATCGATCCCAGCGCAATAGTAAACTTGAGGGGACAGTCACAGTCATAGTCGCAGTATGGGCTTTAAAAACCACGTTCAGATTTAACACGTGTAGTTTTATCTGTTCGGCATATGTATCTACGTACAAATAAAGCTCAGAACTAGTCACTAAAACGATCAGAGTAGTGCCTGTTTAATACTCGGAAAAGATCCTGGGGGTGGGGATTATTTAACCATTTGAAGACATAAGCTAATCCTCACAACGCAGTTTTAATGTGGACAACACAATTTCGATTGTTAAATATTATTCAACAGGATCCCCCGAGGTAACGCCGGTCAGTTCCAAGTTAATCATGTCATCACACCCATATAATAATTGATGATAAATATACACGTGCCGTGATGATAGTCAACGGAGTAAACGTTTACGATATCGCGTGTAATGCGTAGCTGCATAAGTAACTAACAACGTTGGCAGAAACATGTGAAACCGCCACGGTGAATATCCAGTCGGACCTTGACTTGGATGTAAAAATAAATTCAGGAACATGTCCATATTACGCAGAGTAATCTTGACTAGACTGAATACTGATCGACGATCTAATCGCTGATGCCAAAGGTGCGATGACAAACGTTATCGCCAACCTGGGTGACGCATTCACGGACATCACCATGCGAATGTATTAAATGGTCCTAGGAAGAAACGCGTCGTACTTTCCCAATATAAACCTGAATCGTTATCGTGGTTTTCAATTTATTAGGCCCCTACACATCATTTACAACAACGTGGCTGCTTTGTTTTCAGCCACATTGAGCCAATATATCAATTGGAAATTACATGTGGATAGACAACGTCTCTTTGATCGGATACAATATCTATATCTAAACCATGAAATACTAGCGCGGGGTCGATTCCGGCCAATGGCATCGCCTAAGCTGGATATTATCCTAAATCGTTGTCTAGGCTTATGCCGTTTGCTCCGTGTCAAATTCACTTTGTTTTTTGGCACGAGTCTAGAGGGTGTGGAGTTTCACAGGCGCATTCGACATGATATCATGTTTATTTTACCCTGATGAGTATTCTCAAACAAATGAATGTAGCTTTGCCAGATAAGTCAACGGGATCAGACAGGAATGAATGTATAAATAATTATAACGCGCCTGCTTATTGCTAAAAATATAATTGTTATAGAGTTAATCCCAAGACCGACTGTAAAATGCGAACATGGTCACCCGCGTAACGAAGGTAATTCTGATTTTGATGGTTAACGAGTATGAATTCGTTGATTACATCACGCAAGACCCAGATGATCGCAAAAACAAGATCGGTACTTCAGACAGTTATGGATTTCCCGACGCCGAGGTTGACTCGGTTCCGAAAAGCAAGTACTGTTATGTATTGCTGATGATGTGCTGATCAGAAATATTAATAGCACAAGTGACTTTCACAGACAATCTTACGGTCAAGATTACAATTTGTTGATCTAGCAGCAAACATCACTTCCAAGTGCTCATTCACAGTGTTCCTGGAGACATCACATGAAGAATTCAAATACACTGTATAACTGATACATATGAAACTATGATTTTGTATACATCGATAAAATCTGAAACCGATTATCATGCGGTGTTATTTAGTCTGAATGAATCTGCGTCCGCTGGGGAGCGACCAGAAACAAATCCGCATCAAACGCTGTAGGCTCAAGTAGCGCCACGGAGACAGCCTCCGTCGCCACTGACGCAGCCGCCGCCGACACGGGTGTTGTGTTTTATTTATGACCCAGATGTCACCGCGTTAAAATATAGTATCGCCGTTGGTGTCGCAACTATGTTTTTAATTTCTCTGATTTATCGTTGTCGTCATTGTGGTTTATCGCCGTATAATTTCCACACGCCTTATCCTGCTCTGGTCGCTATGATTAAAGCCACGACTACATTAACGGAGACTATTCCGACAGCATGGGCATTATTTTTATTTAAGACCAGGTAAACATCAAAAGAAGTATTTCAGTGCAATCTCCCTGCTGATATAACCATCGATTCAGGATAAATATTGATAACAAGATTTTCAGGCTGGCCACAGTGACAGGGATATTCGATGTCTACATGGCACCGTTAGGACCAACTTAATATTCATACGACCGTCCATTCAGGAGGAGTGGTCATAACAATAATTTTGACGATGGCCGCTGTTTTGTATTTTAGAAGGAGTACCAACAACAAACTCCTTGTGCAGACTGACGCACTAGCAGAGCTAATGCATACATTTGGACTACCTCCGACATATTTTCAGCGAGAAATTAAGCACACAGTTAGATATAACATATGTTGCCATGAAAGGTAAGGGATAGAATGCGTATATTTGATGATGTTCTGGAGAGTGTTTTAGACACTATTTAATATCTATGAAACCATATACGTTTCAGACAATTTACCATTCATAGAGTAATTATGGTCACCAATTTGATTTTCGCCTGCTGTGTTTTGAAATATAATTACACCAGGGTGGCTAGGCATTATGTACATTTGAACTAAACTTTGAATTATTATTAATTTTAATGTGTTTAGTTATTAAAAGCAATTATAGCCTTCAGAACAACTAAGGTCGCAAAAGTCAACATTTCCCTGTTGTGACATTAGTATTTTAACAAAGACGGGACTATGTTATACTCAAGCTATTCATCGTATATGTTTTCTTGAATATGATAAGAAAGTGTTGCCAGCATTTCTAAAATTTTATTTTGCATTTGGAAACAAATTTTATCATTGCATTTTCCTTCTTGTGACCTTGAATTGTGAAACACTAATACAAAGTAAGTCACAGTATATATTTAGAAAAAGAGCAACGAATTATCATATCAAAGCTTGTCAAGTAATGGGCCAGACAGTCAATAACGAAACAGGACGGACAGCTGGACGGATAATTTCATATTATAATAGACACATCTTGAAACAAACGTATGATTCAATAGTCCATAAAAGTGTCCGTTTGCATGTGTTTACTGAAATAGGATGCTACTTCATTTTCCTACGAAAGCAATAAATTCACGATACAAGAGTCCAAATGAACTAGACAAGTTTTTGAAAATAATCCTTCTTTGCCAAGTGATAAAAGATGAGGTAAATTGGGCGAATAATTATTTTTCATAAATATATTCGTCTTAGAAATCATATATTAACTTCAAGTAATGCATGATTTGTACTTTTTCTTTTACTGAAAGCAGCTATACTTGTACTTACTCTTTCTTTCTTCTCTCTTTCTTCCTGAAATAATATAATAAATCTCATATTAGACAAGGTGATATACGTTTTACTTAATTACTCTCAAAAGAGGGAGTAGACACTCATGCAAATATTTTCAAATGGAAATACAATGTAAGCCACACATTGCAGGTCATTACATGAAAGAAAGTAATCCAAAATAGTTGTCGTTTGAACTTATTTACTGTACGGCTTGCATCGTATATAAATCTCTGAATTTCAAAATTCTTGTCCTTTTTGTCTATCCTGAAGAAATATAAATTCACAAGCTGTTAAGTTACTGCCATTTAGTACTTCTACATCTTTGGGTAAAATGTACAGAGCGCTGCTGGTTACAAAAACAAATAAAACGACAGACAGCACTTCATGAAATCTGCAGTCTTTGTGCAATTTGTGTTTTGTTCATGTTTCATTCATTTCGCCACCAAGCTGTGGATATAATAATATCAAATCACCCATCTCGAAATGTGCATGTGGACTGATACAAGAAAAATGTACCGCGGCCCATCTTAAGAAGTATTCTGGTAGAAACCCTATCGCAATATTACATTTCATTCGGAAGTGGCAACATCAATATTTTCAAGATGGCCATATTGGTGTCCATACTAGAACTCAGATAGGCCCCATTTTCTTCATCAGAAGTAACAAAGTAAAAATCCGCTACTGATTTAACCATCCATTCAGCGGAAGTGGCGATGACAAGATTGACAAGACGGCCAATATTTCCAAAACTTCCGTTATGCATGTTATATTACTGATTTTTCCGTCTATTATACAGTTACTATAATATTTGAAGGACTCATCTATTCGTGGAATATTTGTTTCGGTGAATACTTTCGTGTTGATTAAAAAGAAGGTTCAACCAGACTCGATTTCTTTTATTTGTTTTACAACTTATCTCATAACGTCGAGGTTTCCTCCGATATTCTTCTTTATTACGTACACATTTGATCTTGAATGGATAATATATTACTGAATATATATGTCCAATATGTGTTTCAGTATCGCACACCTAGAATGTTCTTATTGTACATCGCGCCCAGAACTACTTTTCACACTTGAAATATTCAATAATTGTCAACTGGTAAAATAACAGAAATCATTTATTGCAATAAATTTTAATACTAGTGTGTGTAATTTCATTTCTTTTAAAATCACTGACGGGTCGGAGGATGCGATTGTGGTGTGTAAAGTATCCGTCGAAAAGTGACGATTTTGCCCCAGGGGCCCAATGAGGGATACCATAAATAGCGATTAGGATTTTCTAGGAAATTTTCACAGTACCTACCACCAAGAAATTATATTTGAGGTGGACAACAATATTTTGGACATAATGCTTCATGATGAGGTTCAGAAAACAAAACAGAGAGGGACGATTCGTGTACTCTGCCGATGAAACCGTATATAGGAGGGGAGTCATCAAAGACAGCATCAGCATAAATGTAAAAATGTAAAACGATACAAAAAACTGGGATGTGCCAGATTAAAAGTACATTTCAACATGAAAATGAAAACTGTAAAAAAAATAAAAAATAGAAATTGGGATGCCGCGAGTTTAGAACTCGCAACTTCTTGTTTAGCAGACGTTAGTCATAAAAGATGGTTTCAATATAACAAAATGGGATGCCGCGAGTTTTGAACTTGTTGCGAACGTTTCAACATAAATATAAAAAGTAAAAAATAGCGCAATAAACATTTAGATGAGCGACTTTAAAAGGAAGTTGAAACATAAAAAAACAAAAAAAAAAAAAAAAAAAAAAAAAAAAAAATCGGAG
>JAECUM010015974.1:0-54113 GCA_016617855.1 Megalonaias nervosa | reverse complement strand
TTTTGTAAACACTTCGCGAAAATGATTGGCTATTACCAAGGTCATTTTCGGCCCACATGTTAGCTGAATTGTAAACAGTCTTTCTTTTTTATTTCTCCAGCGTGAGAATCTGATTCTTAGATAGGGCTATTCTTGCCTACGTGTTAAATGGCATTTTATTTACTGCGCTGTTCAAATTAGTGATCACGTAGCCCCGTCACGTGAGCCACCATGTGATCTAAAATCGCGGCTTAAAACAGCCAATTGGTAGTAGATTTATTCAGTTGTATCTTACACCTTGAGGGTACAAGGTGTTTTTATTGTTGATGCCGGCTTGTTCTGAAGTTCATCTATTTTTTTGGGATTTAATAATTTAAATTCTCTAGAAAACAACACAAGTGATTTTCTTTATGAAAATTCTGGGAAAAAGACATTTAGTGGAAATTTATTCTGGAATTCTAAACAGAACATTATAAATTGTGTTTCAACGAGGAATTGTTGCCATCAGTACAACGACCTCATCTGACGTCATCGCCTTCCATATTGGAAATTGGAACGTCATCGAGATTCGAACCTGGATTCAATTAGAACTGTTTAGTGATAGGACTTATATTTTTCAATTCTAGGATTAATATTTGGATTATATTCACATATATTTTTCAATTCTAGGATTAATATTTGGATTATATTCACAAACCGTAAGTCCTATTTCATATTTTTATCTTGTTTTCTAGGGAAATAAATTATTTTGTTAAAACTTACAAAACTTGTTGACTTCACTCTTTTCTTTTGTTACATTTGTACGAGCCTACACGTAACATAATACTAATAATCTATAATTAGTCTTTACACATACGCATGGCTATATTAATTATTCATTTTTCTCAGAAGTAGTTTGAAGTACACTCAGTTGCGGTATTTCATGACAATGTATAAACAATTTCTGGACTTTTTCGTGAGTGCGGTTTATATACAATTTTCCACTTTATTATTTTACCTTATATATACTGTATACTGTAGCGCTTCATATTATGGGGATGGGGTGGAACGGGTTTCATGTTTATTCTGAAGAGTTCATCCTACTAAACCTTTTCTGCAGACATTATTGTTACAAATTATATTTTTTCCACTGGAAATAAGTAGTATGATATGGGAGACAATCTTACTAGTTGACGTTTCCATGCCCGAAACCCAATGGCAATACCTCATAACATTTCCCTACAGAAGATTTATAGCACACGCGTGCATCTGTGATTGCAACCCATGTGAATACACGTGGAAGCTTTGATTGTCACGGGTTGGAAGCTGCAGTGATATGAGCTCGCAAAGAGTGAATGGTACACTCTGACAGACGTTTACTCGAACTTTACTGCCTGTAAATCAATTACCGGTTTTGGGTCACCAACGCCCTGGTTCCGTATCTGTGCATGAAGTCGACGGTGGTTTTTCATTTCTGCTAACACGGTATCAAACTCCATCTTAGTAAGTTTTATATCTTCGATAGTAACCGAATATAGTTCACTGATTGTGTTGAGACTGCTTTGCACTGCAGCAATAATTTCTGAATAGGCACGTACTCTTTGATATAATCGTAGCGAAATTATTTTGACAGCTCTACCATCAACACCTGTTACTGTCGATATAGCCGCTACAGCAAATCCGACTGGTGTACCAACGATGATTGCTGCAGTCGCCCTTACAGAAATACCATGGTGGTTGCGGCGATGATTCCGTAAATAGCATCTCCGATCACACACACACACACACACACACACACACACACACACACACACCTTTGTATTTCACGATTAAAACGAATTTCTTGGCAATTCCATCTCGCAGCTACTGTTCCAGTTCTATTATTTACTCGGGTCAATAACTTTAGGGTCCATCCCCTTTCTTATATCAATATTATCATCGTAGAGTACAAATGCTTGACAGGCTGACCTTGTTACACCCACTTCAAACCAATTACCTTTCTTCACTGGAACAAGTGTCATGCAATCGTAGAAATATTTTAATTGGAGTCATTTATGATTTTTTTGTCTCCAAAAGTTATTGTTTTCACCCAGTTACTGCTACCCCGGCAAGGTCATCACTGTCGAATATCAATCAAGATCATTTAATCTTAGACGGCTTAATGTTGGTTTAATACAATCCACGGGGAACGTAACCAGGATGTATTTGTCGGTGAATTCAATTTTTAACGCCTGGCGGTGTAATCAGCGACTTGGCGTTTTCTCTTGCTAATCTTATGATTCAAACTATTTCCAAGAGTCTTGTAACGCGGAACAACATCAAAATTGATGTAGGCATCCACTGTCAACCTATCCAACACCTTGTATACAAACTGTGAGTAGTGTAGAGGGACGATATAGACTTCTATGTTAAATTTGGGAGTTTGCAGTATGTCCTCATGATTTATAGCCTCACGTAGACTTCTATGTTAAATTTAGCGGATTGCACTATAGCCTCAAAACAGACATTGGAACAGGGTGGTACTGTTTAGCCTCCAGGGGAAATGGAACAGGGTGAGTGGGTCTATATAGGGTCAATGGTGTGACAGGGAAAAACACAATAGAGATATAGACATAGAGATATAGACATAGGACACAAACATAGATTTATGAACATCTATTACACAAAACATCAACTAAAAAAAATTTGTAGGAAAAACAGAGAATAGATATCTTTTGGAGGCAATGGATTGGCCCTAAAAAGGGCCTTTGGGTTTTTTTTGTTAACACCATTCAGTTAACATAGAGGGCATCGCACGGATCTTCTTCTCTTCCCCAAACTTCCTACCTCTGGGCCGAATATTAAGACTCTATTCAGATAACCTTTCGTCTCCACATAGATTCTTCGTTTCCAAAAGGCTGTCTCTGTGATCTGGTAATTGCCCATGATGATTTGACATACATGAGATAGTCTGGGTTGAACAGCATCGACGATAGGAGGGTAGACGATTCTACGTTAGTCCACATCTTGTGACGAGAACAGGTGAAGGGAATGAGGTGAACTGCGGCTATTTATAATGGAAGAGCAGATCGAAACGGATTGAGTTCTTTCACCAATCCTAACACGTGTTAAAAAATTCAGTCACAGTGCGGAGTCTGTCTTCCAATCCGAAGAGAGCGACCTGTGATGTCACATTCCCTATATAGGTGCGCTAGCGTCTGTGCGCAGTGAATCAATGCGACAGAGTTAGAACATGACTGAAATTAAGAAGACGATGAATTGGAGAGTACCGGACGTGGAGACGAGAAGTGATGGCATAAAAACGGCTACCAAAGCAAACACGGTCCTACTTCCAGAAGAGAAAGATTTTAATTGGGATTTAGCAGATTTTCTCTCTTCTTAGCAAGAATTTGTTCCGGTACCAGCACCTTCACCACCTTATCCCTCCTTACCACACGTCAAGGATTTTAAACAGAGACAGAAAAAAGAAATGGAGAAATTTTTGCAACAGCAGAAAGAAACAGAACAAGCCTTTCTCATTCAACGGCAACAGAGAGAAGAAGAAGCAAGAAGAAAACCACAGGAAGAAGAAGAAACAGAAAAGAAACAAAGTCTAGAGGAGAAGGAGGACGGTGAAAGTCAAACGGTGACGGTACTCTTAGACATTTTGGCAGAATTAAAGAGTCTGAAACAAATGTATCAGATTTCTTTAATACGACCCAAGAGAAAAAGACCATCCTGACCCAAACAGTCCAACCCCGTCCACACACCTACTACACCTGAGATACCAACACTAGTGACTTCTGCCAAATCATCGACTGTGGCAGGTCAAGAAGAAGGCCTTGGTCGTGGCAAAGGGATAAGGCAGTTAAAGCTCATTACTTCCCGTTCCTGAGTTTTTTTGAGATGTTGTTGATAGGTAGGGCTGACAAAAGTGCGCTAACAAGCAGGACAATGCATTCGTTTGTTGTCCTTCCTCAAGACCGGGTTTTGAGGCCGAGCATCCCTCACATTTCGATCCACAATGCTTGTGTTGCTCTCGATTATTATACCCATAGTCACATTTCTCACAATAATAACCGTATCCAAGGAATGCGGTGATACTGGTAATGGCATCGAAATGTTCATCGTGATGATAGACGTGAATGTATTTTCCGTCTTTGAAATTTTGCCTTGAAACAACATAGGGCCCGCGCACTTCTTGAGAGTATACTTTCAAGATGTATCGTGGGAGCCAAGACGTCTTGCAATTTTTGCATTTCAGGAATGCCACAGATGTGTCTTTAGATAGGCCAGCTTGCTGTAACAGGAGTTCTGCCTCTCTTCGTTGTTTGGCTCGTTCCGATTGTCGAATAGTTTTCCAGGCTCTTTTCCATTCTGTCTGTAGTTTTTGTTTGCTTACTTTGGTCCCACGACGATGGCTTGGGGTAAACACATCTTGTCTTGAGGATTGTTAATTTGAACGATGCTGCGCTTGATGCTGCAAAGGTCGTCCACCAGTAACACTTTTCTGCGTTGTCCGGAAGAGACACTTGGGCCATGTACAGTGTTGCTTTTCCATCGGTGATGTGAAACTTGTCGTTGGACTACTGTACGTGTTGAATCTTGTCGATGACTTTGGAAGGTATCAGTTCTGCTGGCCTGCTAAACTTGATCCAAACGGGTGACTTCAGACTATCGTGATTAATGAAAAGTGTCAAGCGTTCGTCTTTTTCGGCTCGACATTGCCGTTTCAGTGTGGTTAACGAAGAATCCCACACATCAGTGATGAACCCCTCTGCTGTCCTCAGCAGTACGTCGGACTTGAAATTTTTAAATTTCACCGTGTACGTGTAGGCTGTGGTTCTAAATTTTCTAGAGGAGCGTTTACCTGTCTCTCGAATGTAGTAGTAGTTTTTAGGGGTTACTGGTGGTGGAGTTTGGTCTGACGAGGAATCACATCAGAAAGGTGCTTCTCAACTCCTGAGATTGTGTTCTACTTGTGGATAAGTCATAATGCTAAGGCAAACCTATCTCCAGGAAAGAAATGATGACACATTTGTCACCAAATCGTGAACCTGGAACACGAATGCTATATTCAAAAATACCAACCCCAAGAGGAGGAAGATGAAGTTGACCAGAAGAAGAAAGGGAATTTCATTTTTTTCGATTTGGAATGCATGCAAGAGACCGGCATTCACATTCCTAATTTCTGCGTAGCTCATCGAGCGTGCGAGAAGTGCATCCAGGAACCAATCTTTTGTCATTTCCCCCACTGTAGCAAGATTCCTAGAGGACGTAACAAAAATCTTTCGGGGACCAAACACGCTGGCCGATTTGGCCCAATGGATCTTAGATCCCATCGACGAGACGTGGAGCCAAGAGGATATCGAACATTATCGAGATTGTCATTGCTTTGCCACGATGATGGCTCGCAATTATTCGGGATACGATGGGCAATTTCTTCTGAAATACTATACGGAGCAAAGTGCCGAACGTCCTAAAGTCACCTTGAACGAAGCCAAAATCATTTCCATGCAAGTGGGACAAGTGCAGTTTAAAGATTCGATGAGTTACTTGGCCATACCATTGAGCCGAATGCCTTAAATGTTTGGAATGACAGAAATGGCCAAAGGTTATTTTCGCACTTTTTCAATACCGACGCCAATCAACACGCCGTTC
The DNA here is from genome assembly GCA_016617855.1 of Megalonaias nervosa. Classification (NCBI taxonomy): domain Eukaryota; kingdom Metazoa; phylum Mollusca; class Bivalvia; order Unionida; family Unionidae; genus Megalonaias; species Megalonaias nervosa. The sequence continues at coordinate 48,515 of JAECUM010015974.1, read as the reverse complement.
TACCAAATTGCCTGATGCTCACTACTACGACCCAGACAACTGGCGCACCGAACAACGAGAAGCTTTCTACGCTTGGTACCACACTCACGACTCGGACCCCTTCGACTTTCAGGAAAAGATGTTGCAGTATTGTCGATCCGACGTGGACATTTTACGGCGTTGTTGTGGAAAATTTCGAGAACTGTTCATGGAGCACGGAGGGATCGATCCTTTGAAAAGTGCCTGCACCATTGCCAAAGCATATTCCTTAGTGTACCTCAAACGGTTCATGCCCAAGAAGACCCTGGCTGTCATCTGTCCTCAAACGACAAACCTTGTCAAACGTCAATACTCAGTCAAAGCCCTATGCTGGCTCCATTACTTGTGCGACAAGGAAGACAAATGGATCCAACACGCCCGAAATGGAGGAGGTGAAAAGATCATCGGAACGTATTCGGTGTATGGCTGGGACTTAAAAAACCCTAAGATCGTGTACGAGTTTAACGGTTGCTTATTTCACAGATGTCCCATCTGTTACCCTCAACGTGACACTAAAAATCAGATTTTACAACGTACCATGGAAGACTTGTACGAGGCCACTTGTCAAAGGCGTTTGAAGTTAGAACAGCAAGGATACCAAGTGGTGGAAATGTGGGAATACGAGTACGATCATGGTTTGAAAACTGATCCCTAGTTCAAACGTATCGTGGAAAGTTACAAGCTGGTGGACCCTCTGAACCCGCGGGATAGTTTGTACGGAGGACGAACGAATGCCACCTGTTTGCTGTACCAAGCCGACCAGGACAAAGGAGAAGAAATCACATACTTGGACGTATGTTCGTTGTATCCTTACGTGTGCAAATATTGTCACTTTCCTGAAGGGCACCAACAACTACTGACGGAACACATCGACGTGGAAAATATTCGACAAAACGAAGGATTAAGTGCAAAGTCTTGCCTCCCACGGACTTGTACAATCCCATTTTACCTCACCATTGCCAAGGAAAACTGATGTTTCCCTTGTGCCGTACTTGTGCCGAAACGTGCAACCAAGACCAACCTTGTCTGCACGCCTTGAAGAACGGGCCTTGACGAGAACATGGGTTAGCGTGGAATTGTTCAAAGCTCTGGACATGGGATACCAATTGTTAGAAGTGTACGAAATTTACCACTTTCCCAAGACAGAACAGTACCACAAGGGTGACGAGACTCAGAAAGGCATTTTCGCAGACTATGTGGATGCCTTTTTGAAACTGAAACAAGAAGCCATCGGCTATCCTTCCTGGTACTACACTCCTGAAGACCAAAAGAAATTAAAAAAGAAGTACTTGGAGCAGGAAGACATCACTTTAGACCACGTGGAGAAAAACGAAGGAAGGCCATCTTTTACTAAACTGATGTTAAATTGCTTGTGGGGCAAAATGGCACAACGACGTGTTTACCCAAGACGGAGTATTTGTCCGATCCTTCCCGCTACTTCCAGATGATTCACGATAAAACTAACTACATGAAACACGTGGACGTTCTTCGTGAGAACTTTATCCTGGTCAATTACGAAGAAGAACTGGACTTTGTAGAAGCCGACGAATTGGAATGTCATCATTGCGGCCTACGTGACAGACGCTGATCGCTTAAAATTGTACGAAGCTTTAGAACTGTTAGGAGATCGTGTACTGTATTTTGACACGAACAGTTGCATCTACTGTTACAAGTCTATGCTCTTAAAATAAGTAAAGAAAAGAGTGAAGACAACAAGCTTTCTAAAATTTAACAAATAATTTATGTCCCTAGAATACAAAGTGAAAAATTTAGGAAAAAGAACTTACGGTTTTACGAATTAAATCCCCAAATAATCCAAGAATTAAAAAATAAAAGTCCTAGTAATAAAAAGTCCTGAATGAAACTGAGTTCCAGTCCCGATGAAATCCGAAATTGAAGATAATGACGTCTGTTGTGGTCAGCGAAGTGCTGCTGTGTCAACATTTTCTTGTTGAATCACAGAAAATATTATTCCAGTTTTGAATTCAGTATAAATTCCAATAAATGTCTTTATCCAAGAATTTTGTTAGAGCACTTTTGTATATCCAGGGAAAAGAATCACTTGAATTCAACAATTCGATGAAAATAAAATTTCGGCCCAAACTGGTCACAACATCATACAACTTAACGTGTCAAGTGTTTAAGTCCAACTAATAAACCTCTATAAACAAAAAAACAAAAAACACAAAAAAAAACAAAACAACAGTTATACGACTAAGACCCAAAACAGATTACCGGATGAGGGTCAAAAGTTCATTCGTCTGGAAAAAATAGAAGTTTGTACTAATTGATACATGCTACTTGTCACGTAGTCCAGGTATGACCTTGGCTTAACTTAATGATTCTTACTCTGAGAAACATAAAAAAGCTAATAAAAATGTTGTTTACCAAAACTGTCATTGATTTTGGAACAATGTCATAAACTAACCACAAGGTTTCCATTATTATTTGTTTACGTCAATGAAATAAAAAAATTAAAAAATAAATATCAGTCAGGTCAAACAGAACTGAACTCAATGTCACATTACAATAGTATGTAATGGAATTAAAAAATGTAAAACTAACAAACAAACAATTAAATTAAATATACATAACACTACATCTATCTCCTGGGTCACCGACACCCTGACATCGAAAGAGACCGTTTAGGAGCCTGGACTGACGAGCACAACAACGACAAGATTCTAAGTTTTGCTAGTGGCGGTCCCAAAAATTACGGCTACGAATACCGGGACCCCCAAGGAGAAGAGCACACAGAGTGTAAAGTGAAAGGATTGACTCTTAATTATCGTACCAGTCGACTGGTGAACTTTGGGGTATTGAAAGAAGCCTTGCAGGCAGCAGGGGATCAAGATTTTAAAGTGACCGCCTACCAACCTCGCAAGATTGTAGAACAACTGTATCAAATCGTGTACCAGAAGCGAGTGCGACTTTCCAACAACTTCACTTTGCCGTACGGACACACTGGTATAAACAAAAATGGTTTCAAGACGATAGCCACCAACAAGAAGGATGACTTATACACAACAAGAATCGTTCGAGGGACATACTGAGAACTATAAATTCAAATAACACAATTTTCCTGTCTTCTTGCCTGACTTTTTTGACTGTGCCAGTCGATTGGAAACATTTAAAACATGGCCCACGGATGGGGAAGGATTACCTACTTCGAATATTTTAGCTACAACAGGATTCGTCTACTTGGGACCTGAGACTGGATTGGGGTACGAAGTACAGTGTTTCAGTTGTGCTCTGATGTTGCATATGGATTGATGTATCTATAAAGATTCAGCTATTCTGGAACATACTCGATGGTCTCTGCAATGTCCTTACCTTTCCACTCAACACAGTACGGTACATTTATGACGGTACCTTAGAGAAGGTAGTACCGTTGTCCAGGAAGAATTAAAGGAAGACTTTCAAAACTAGGCAAAAAAAGGAAAGATTTACAAGCTCGAGACTTCATTACGACTAGTATAAAAGGGAAAACGTCCAAGACCGATAGTTCACTGTAACTACAAATACCAAGAGAGAAAGATGAATTCTTATAAACAGACACCATTCAAGTTCGGAGATTCTCAAGTAGAGTGCATTGATGTGCATTGCGATGGCAGGGATGCCGTACGCTATGACCTCAGCGATTCAGTACCACATCATGGGAACTTTGCTATGACTACTACTACTACTACTATAATACCTACTATGGAAAGTGATGATGTGCGTGTCAAACCTGATGGAAGCGAAAGCGATGCCACTCGTTATAGTGGACACTTTACTGGTTTTCATCCTTATCGTGAAACCATGCGGTTACCACCCTACGGATGTCATCCATGCCTGAGCAAACTACTGCGGGTTTCACCATACCCTCATCGAAATGAACCTGTGAAAGAAGAATCTTCGTTCCCTGTGCCATTGAACAACCGTACAAATTATTACAATCTAGATAAATTATATACTTCGAAGGAAGCTTAGGATTGTACTCTTTCAGGTATTTGTTGTTTGCTTCGGAATATTTCTTTGTTATAGCGCTAATACCGCCTCTGATACCTTTTTCGATACAATTGAGCATATCAACGTCAGTCAGTAATTCTAACTTTACTTTACTAAACTTTAACAGAGCATCCCAAGATAACCCAGGGGAAGAGTAATACCAGCAAGGATCTAGTCCGTAATTGCTGTAGCTTACTCGACGAAAACGTTCAAAAACATCTGCTAGTAGTAATGCATCTGTTTTCAAACATAAATCATGATAATCGCCAAACGTCTTGCAATCAAATTCTTTCCAAATATCTTGTGCATATTTGTACTCGTCATCGGTTATATTTTCATTTTTAAGTTGCGAATAAAATTTTTCTTTGCTAGGCAGAGAAGTTTCATCAAATTTACTCCAATCATCGAGGTACTCGTACGGAAATACTCCTTTTTTAGTCAGTAGATTATATTTATCTCCAAAACAGTCTCGTAGGTTATCAAACTCGCTACAACCTTTTACCAGCTCATCTAACGATGCCGCCATAAACTGTAGGCTGTCAATAAAACGCAGCTTACCTAAAGCAACTGACATATACTTTTCAAAATTATTTGGAATGCACTTGATTACGTTATTAAGTTTTAAACGAGATATTATGTCGGGATCACCAAAAGCTCCTACGATAATATGGCTATCATATCCTCGGAAGTTGTGAAGAACAACTGGAATAAAATTTGGATCATGAAATTTTAAATTACACTGATCATGAGCCGCTCCACGATACTGTCCGGTCAAATGGCAATGGTCATGTACTTTTTTGTTATCAGGCGAGTCAAAAGCTTTTTCACAAATATGACAAAATTCCGCTTGCTCGTGATCAGATTCTTGTTGAGATGTCAGTGTTATCATTGGAGTTATTCTTTTTAAACGGTTAAATATATTATCAACTTCGCTAATTAATTGCTTGAGAAGCCAAACAGCCGGATTATTACCACGATATAATTTGATTGGTTTAGATAATCTTGAATCAGTGCAGCAAACTATCTTATACGCTACCCCACATGGAACATGATTTTGAGTTTTTCTTGTACTCGATTGGTTAGGATTATTTTTTACGCCAAGTACAGGCTGAAGTAAGCATTCGAAATCAGCGTATATAACGAAAGGAATTTTTAGTTTGTGATTATGATTGACAAACTGTAATAAACTATTTTCTTTGGACGGCATTATTATTCGTTGTACATCACTACAGTACTGCAAACGCTTTTGTAATATTTCATTGTCTTCACAACCGTGTAAACAGCAATAACAAAAGAACCTTTTTTATTTCGTTTATTATACTGTCTGCCAACTAGTCCATTAAAGTTTTTGATCCGAACGTAATGATTCTTATAAAACAGCAAGTTTATTGTCGATTGTGAAGCTTTTTCTGAAATATATCTCGGATAGACGTTTTCTTTTTCATCTAGTCCGAAAACATTTATTGAAACATTATTTTGCTTTTCAAACTTTGGTATTTGATTTTCTGCAACTGGAAAGTCAATACCATTAAAATTTAATTTTAATACGTGACTAATATACTTGTCAACACGATCAGCATTTTTTCTGCTGGAAATAGCGCAGAAAGAATAGCCCACTGAAAACATCTGTTATCGACGTTCTTTACGTTTATACAGCATTTTTTATTTTTTATTTTTTGTGGCGGGTCAGTATATAAACTACCGCGTAATACGTTATATTTTATTGTGTGAAATAAAATTTCAGTAATAATTTCAAACTTCCAACCCGAACCCGATTCGGTAAATTCTTCTATCTTTTTCCAAATTTCCTGGTGTATTTCATTAGCTAGTGACAAAAGATCAGTCCCAAGCATTAATGTAAGGGTCTGCAATTTCTTTGTCAGTCGATTCTTCCGTCACAAGTAGCTTTGAAAGTATAACATGATATTGCACTAATATTCTTAAACCCTTATGTTTTTCAAGTTCACGTTTTACAGTTGGCTCTAGCAAATGATAGAGATTTGTTGCAGTGAAATTTACTAGTACGATTGGTTTATCAAACCGATAACTGTTGTCGAATCCTGTAAAGGCAGTCGCTATTTTTTCAGGTTCTTCCATAAGGCTCTTCTTGGCTATATCACGTAATTTCAACATTGCTATATATATATAATGTAATATTATATATCTAATTGATTGTTCGATCGATAACTCACCGCACTCCAGTTGAAAAATCAATTAGAGATTAAAATGCTTATAGCATAATTACAGAAATTTTAAGCTATATGAGACTGACAGCGGAAGAGCAAGAAGCATATCATGTTCACCCGAAGTATAACTTATATGCTGGAAATGCACTTGGTTCGGTTATTAACATAAAATCTAAAAAATCTGTAGGAAAACCAACCCCGGCTGGTATGATAATTTCAGTAAAAGGTGATGACACAGATAGAATTGAAATGTTTCGAAAAGATTTTATTTATACTTTGTTCTGCGATGATATTCCAGAAGGACAACGAGTATATAGAGTAAATAATTCGATCACTGATGATAATATTGAAAATTTAGCTTTACAAGATGAGTATCAACCTCATCCGGTATTTGATTTATACGAGGCTTCTGACAGAGGAATTATTAGACATATAAGAACTAAAAAAGTATTAGCCAATATAAATAATATGAGGTATTCCACGGTAGCTGTCAGAGGAACACTAACCGATCAGGTTGGTTATCTTAGCCATCGTTTTGTTTACGAGACGTTTAACGGACCTATACCCAATGGTTTGGTTATTAATCACATCAATAACGTAAAAACTGACAATCGAATAGAAAATTTAGAACTAGTTACCCAGCAGGAAAATGTGAGAAAAGGACGAGGTGGTGGTGTCAATTTTAGATGTCCAGCAAAACCTGTTGTTTCATTTGATCTCAAAATAGATAAGGAAATCAAATTTCCTTCAATCTCATCTGCTGCTCAATACTATAAGATAGATCCTAAGGTAGTAAAATTTGTTGCCGATAGAATAACAAGATCAGCTTTTTCAAGCAGATATAATTCTTGGATCATCTTTAGATATGATGATTAATTATATTTCGTAATCCTGTCTTAGTAAGACAGCTAGAAGCAAACATCAAAATATCATCGCGATCAAATTTTAATGTTATAAAAGCACTATCATTAAGTTTATTTTTTTCTGCTGCTGTTAGTAATACTCTATCATTTTCGCCAGGCATCACAATAACGTCAACACAATATGCACTATAACCCGACAGACATTTTCGAACTGCCTCAGCCAATTCCTTGTAATTTAATATATTAACCTTTTGATGATATTTTACATCGGGAGATTTCGTTTCGCTGGTCATTATTTTTATAAATTAGATAAAAGTATATTATAATATGGATCTAATGAGATGACTTGCTGAAATATATTCGGAAGATTATATCCCCAGCAATGAAGTCGCCAACGACAAAGTCGCCAACAACAATTTAATCTCTACCGATATAGACAAATCTGCTAGTTATAGCGAAGATGATATTTTGTCCAACAACGAATCCGACGATGATAAAGTAGTTACTGTCGTTGACAGAAAAAATTACAGCAGACCGAAAACTGGACGATATAATGTTAAGTATCACATTGCTAAAAAAATAATAAAATTTAATTTTACTGTTGCCGAACAACAAATAGTTTGGCAGCTTATCAAACCTTTTTTAAATCTAAAAATTTCAGGCCGACACAAAAATATAAAATTCGATTTTATATTTGTCAAGATTTTTAACTTAATGACGATCTCTGACGATCGCAGACAATATCTAATATCGTTATGTACACCAGTAAAATGTAAATCTATCAAACGTAAGTACGAGGAAATCTACAGAAACATTATTTCACAGTCGATGAAATCGACTGGGTTGGGATCCAACTATTAAATTTATCGCTATACCCGCGCCACTTAACTAAACTTTTATTGCCTTTTTTCCTAATAACTTTTTCGATAACGAAAACATCTTGTTCAGTTTTCTGAAGTTCCTGCTCGTAAAAACTACCGGTTATAGGTTCACCTAATAAATCTTTTAACGAGTATGTTACAGGTATTGTTAAAAGTACTTTATCAACGACAAACACTTCTTCGCTCCAGTTTGGAGTAAATCCTTTCTCAAATGTTTTTTTCGTTAGAGAAATTCTAACTCGATCACCCACTTTAAATTTATGTCTGCGTTACATGTTTTCATTTGCTAATATCGGATTTTTAATTGCGTCATTTGGCGACATTTTAGTGGTTCGATGTTTCGTGTTTTTATATTCGTCAACTATTTGCGGAAGATCATCAGTATACCTGTTTGTGTTTTTAGCTGTCATATGTTTATGTATTTTTTCGTTTAGCGTGCTATTAAATCGCTCGACGACAACGCTTTTACCTTCGTTTCCTGTAACATATTTTTTGATATTATTTTGTTCTAAAAACTGCTCGAACTTTTTATTGAAAAACTCCGCTCCGTGATCAGTCCAGATTCTGTTCGGTTTTCTTTCAGTACTTGTTATTATTTGTTTTAACGCATCAGTTATCGACGATCCTGTTTATCCGAAACAGGTACACTAAAAGCATATTTGCTAAAAATATCTATAACATTAAACAAGTATTTCTTACTATCATTAAACTGAGCAAGATTTGACACATCTACTAAATCTATCGTCCAGATATCATCAACGGCGTTTGCAACAACCTTACGTCGCGTAAACTTTTTTTTTAGGTTTGTGTAGTTCAGCTGCAAGATCGTCATACAATTCCTTTCCGAGTCCTAATTTATATTTTGCTCCAATAAAACCCTGCACCAGCCTTCTATAAACACGTTCTCGCATATTTATCGGTTCCATATCGCGAAGTTCGTCTAACATTACTTTATCACAATCTGATTTTGAACTTTCTGCACGAGCGTTGTCAGGACGTTCGATATCACGATAACAGATATCACGACGCATCGCTATTGTATCAATTTGATTGTAAGGCTCTTGTCTTGGCAGCGGATTATCATTTTCATCTAGTTGTTCATCAAGAGGATTATATGGTCCAGTATATTTATGACCTGGCAATGTCCAACCGCTTTTTGGTTTTGGTAATTTGCCAATAATTTTGTGAATATCAATTCCTCTGCCAATTACTTCACGGCGATTGCATGATTTAAAGTACGTGACGATTTTATCTTGTTCGATACAAAGATCTTTATCACAATTGCGCTTCATTTTATTTTATTTTGTTTCATAAAAAAATTGTTAAATCGATTAATCATCAATCAGGATAACTTTATCCACACCAGATCCTAACGTCTCAGCTACTTGTTTTTTTTTCAGAAACATACTTTTCTTTCTACCACAAACAACACAAATACTTTTTAACATTATTCTATTATTTTTTTGTTTTTTTTCCGTCGTCTCATTTTTATTTTCTGTTTTAGTTCTACATTTGAGACAGTATGTTGACATTATTATATACGTAAGTTTAGATAAAATTAATTGCAAGCTTTAGATGGCTTTACAAAAATTACTAGTAAGCTTTACAAAAATTGACTGCAATCTCATCGTTTGCGTGAGAAGGCTGCTTGTCAAACTGTAAAATAAACTTTAAAAAATTATGATCTTTTGACATTTGTTTTATAAACATTATACAATAATAACCACAAGCTGATGTTCCAATCGGCTGTAGTTGATTAGACGAATAATTTATTTTTTTAAATTTTTTAAAAATATATTTTTTTTATAAGATCACTCGGAGGAAGTCCGAACGAATCAAAATAATTATTATCGCAGACAGCAACCCAGTGAGTGCCTGAGCCATCGTTAAAATTTTCTATATTTACAACGCACGAACCACCTGCTGGTACGTCATCGAGTTCGTCTTTAGAAAATACTCCGCGAAATCCGACAACGTCATTCAATTTTTCAATGATATCAAAATTACTCAGTAGCGTCTGGTACCTGGTAGAGTCATTCCAAGTCCGATTCCTAGTAGGTTTGGAAGAAGACTTCCCGCTAATCCCGCTAGTAGTGGAGCTATTGGAATAAATCCTCCTTGTTTTGTTCGATTGCGTTTTGTTGTTTTCTTTTTTTTCGACGATTTTGTTTTTCGTTGTGGCATTTATTTTATATTGTTACATAAAACTAACAATAGATTTGTTTGATTCCACGACCTTCAACTGCTTTTTTCGTTGCGCCAGATACTGCCCCTGACGCAGCTGCCAGCCCAAGTGTACCAAGTACTGGCAAAATTTTTGGTATCATTGAGCTAGCTAATACGGATAGTGCCGGACCGAAGAAACCACCTTGTTTTGACATTGCTGTTATTTGTGAAACAGTTTAAGAACAAACGGTTTTCCTTTATCAAGTTTGTCGATTTGTTGTTGTGTTAGCATTAATTTAACCGCTGTTTTATTTAAAGTCTCAGCGACTTCTGTCGCTGGAGATATCATTAAAGAAACAGAACGGCGTTTAGCTACAGCTGCTGATAATTTTTCAGCTTGACCGGATGTTAGGTATATTTCTCTGGTGTGTACTTGGTTTTCATTATTTTATATCAAGGTTGTTAGACTAAACTTGTACAGTCATTCTTCCTTTAGTCGCGTCAATCTTCAAGAATCTATCACTGACAACTAGCGCATATACGTTACATTGTTCGGCTGGCAGTGCGCCAAGTGTCCAGGTGACCTCAATATCAGCAGTTGATCCGATAGCTCGTTCGGAATGTTTTGATATGTCGAAATAAAAGATAGGATAGAGTGATCGAAACTCTTCTACTGATATTTGAGATCCACTGTCCGAGTCCTGACATTTTTGCATAGCCTCCATAAGGTACATATACGGCCGAGATATGTTTCTTGTTTCATCGTCAGCAAAATTGCATTCAATTGCACGTTCGGGATATTGTTTAGAATTTACTCTAACAAATATTCGTCTGACATCAGGGTTATCAAATACGGAGTTGTTCAATTCTTGATTATTACGACGTGCCTGTCGTTGAAATACGACGAACAAATGTCGAGGTAGTTGTTCACTAGCTGTAGTTGTAACACGCCATGTGTAATCAGTTGCGTTAGGAATTGCTGTTTGATAAATCCTGTTTTGCTGGAAGTATATCTTTTTTGTATAAGCGGTTAATAATGATTTGAGTTCCATCGTTTTAGCTACGGATGGGACAACTCGTGGCATCTACAGCGCTAATCTTGTAATAGCAAACTGTCCTTCAGCCACCCCATCAGCGTGCATTATACAATCGTTTTGATCAGCTCGATCTAAAATAAGTGTATGTTTTATTCCGCGAAAAACTTTGTTGTATTCACGGCAAAATCCAAAGATTATACTTAACGGAAGCATCATCGTTAGTTGTTTAGATTCTGCAGCAAATGCTTTTCGTTTAGTAAATCCCTCGTTGTATTGCTGTTGTCTTATTCTTGTGACCGCTAATCTTATCGCGTCTCCAATATCAGCAACTGCATTACCAGCGGGATTGGCGATTAGATTATTGTTATCTACAGCGGGATTACCAGCGCCAGTACGAAACTCGCTCGAAACAAATGTCCCGAGTGAGGTGCCTTTAAACCACATCATGTTTGTGGCAACTGATCTAGAATAATCATCGCTAAACGAAACAATGTTAAATATTGTACTTGCTATAGGCAAGTGCATTGAAATATCTTCTACAGTTTGACTGGCCAGTTGATATCGTGCACTTTTAAACAAGCTCCAACCGTTATTGATAAGCGCAATTTCTGCACCAGCTGCAATATCACCACCTATCGCAGTTAATATTTGACCACGCACTTCTAACACTGCCTTATGCGGAAGTAGAAAGACGTCTTCATCTCTTGTGTTAAAAGTTCTAACACCGGTTTTATTTGGTTCGTTTGAGTTTTCATCGAGATACTCGACGTATTCGAACTCTGTTACAGCATCGTCAGTATCATATTCTTCAGCAAGGTCGAGATAATTTTTAGCTGACATTTTATTTTATAATCGTTACACAAAATTAAAAAGCAGCAGGAGTCATCGGTTTTGTTTTCTTTACAAGTTTACGTACTATTTCTTCACCATGTGGTGATAATAATTTTTTTGTTGTAGCTATCATAGCTCGTTTTGTTTCTTTTGTTGGCGCAATATCTGATATTGCTCGTTTTATTTCCGATGTGGAAACCGGTGGCTTCTCGCCTCTAATCTTATCAGCAATCTTTTGTCCTACTGCAGTGCCTGCTGAAGAAGCTGCACCTGTCGCAAAAGCTTTACCTGCGTCAAGTGCAATTGGTGCTACATTACGCGCAATTCCTGGTATATTCTCAGCATTTGTTGCAAATATGTTTCCAAAGAATCCACCTACGATTTTTCTTCTATAAATTTTTTTTTGTCTCATCTTTGTCTATAAAATATAGGCTCACAAAATTGACGTCGACAACTACGTTGTTGCGCGCCTACGCAATACGTAGGTGTAAATAGTATGTGACAATTCCGTTGTTAAAATCTATTTGTCTACCAGATTGATCTGTTAATTGCATTGTTATACTTGTTATTTGATTTTCAAGATTAATCGGATAATAAATAACTTGACGTGGATTAATTTGCATGATCGATCCTGGTGGAACGTCCGGTGAAAAGCTATATATCGTTTGTCCTCTACTATCCTGGGCTGAGTAAGATCCAGAAGCAATAGAGCAATTTATTAATATTGTGTTTACTTCTGTTATATTTACTGGCAGTTCACCGTCAAATGATAAAGTTTCTTCTGGCATTAAAGGTCCATACTTATAATGATTAAATCCAATCAGCGATGCAATACTTGATGCTGATGAAAAATGGACTAACATATTATTTTTTAATGTTATATTAGCTCGTAATATGTTATAATTTGGTGTTAGCTCAAAATTATCAGCTATACCGCCCGCTTTTGTTATCACCTCCTTTATCGTCTTATTTAGATCAGTGAGGTTATAAGCTCCTTGTGGAATTTTAAATGTTCTCAATCGATCTCTTGTTGTATTTAGAATAAATGTAAATTCATCGTTTACTCCAGTTTTTACGTTAGCTATCGAATTCCAACAAGTGCAGGAAATTAGTCCAATCTCATACTGTTTTTCAGGATCAAGTTGTATTGGCGGATTGTAATAAACGGAAACGTTTGCGCTGTTTCCTGTTGTCTGCGAGGAATCAAGTAATAATGTTGTTGAATTTAGTGACATTATGTTAATATTTTTAGATAAGATCGCTATGTAAAATTTTATACTCGGATGATGTCAGTAATCCGCTCGATCTAAGATGATCCAATATATCAATGATTTCGTTATCGATCTCTGCGCTTTCATTACCAGCTTCTTTTGATGATATCAACAACATAAGTCGGACGACTATTTCTGCGTTTGATGTAAAAACTTTAACTCCAGTTCCAGTTTTTTCTTCTGGTAATGTTTAATCTCGTTCTCCTTCGTATTTATTTAATAGTCTTTTAAAACTCCAACCTCTACCATAACCTCCTTGTTTATTTCGATATTGATTTGCTGTTTTATACAAAGTCTCAGCAATAATTCCTTCTCTTATTCTATCTAACAGAGGCAACACTTCTTTTTCTTTTCTAGCATTTTTAATTTCTTTATCAGCTTCCAAAAAATCATTATATACTTTTTGTAAAATACCTATCAGTTTTTTGTAATCATCCTCTGACCAATTTCTAATGTTTTCAAGATCTTTTAGATCTTCTTTTGCTAAATATTTTTCAATAAATTCGTTATACTCAATATCATATATTTTTTCTCTAGCTTGTTTTCTGTAAAATTTTATAGATTCTCCAACAGGCAATTTTTTATCACAGGATCAGCAATGTTTCTTACAAGTTCTTCTGCAATTTTTTTTATTTTCTTCTTTCGATCTTTCTCCAAGTAAACCTAACAAACCTTTTTCTTGTAATTTTTTAAGCTCCTCTGCAGATAATGTTGATATTTCTGGTTGCTTGCCAAGTACTGCTTCAGTAACCGGCTTAAAAAGTTTAGCAGTTTCTTCCTCTGCTTGAACTTGTCCACGCCGAGCTTCTTCCACTTTTTTCTTAAAAGCTTCTCGAGTTTCAATAAATTTCTTTAGCAACTCGATTCTTTGTTAATGCTTGTCCATTATTTTCTATACGCGCTATAAAATTCGCTTATAAAAATGTGTCAATACAACAACGAAACATCTTAGCCGGATCACGCGCTAGTTTATCAAATAAAAAGAAATTGTATTTATCTTTGGTTGCTTGATGACATAATTCGATAAATTTATCTTTCGTTACATCACCGCATTGCTCGTTTGCAATAGTTCTAACGTCAACATTATCTAGTCCGGGAAATAATATAAAACAACCAGTATTTCGCCTGATAAATCTATCGACGTTGTAAAAACCTTGGGCGAGATAAACAGAATTACATCTTTTATTACGGGATAATGAAAAATAAGATCTGATCTTGTTTATCTCCTCATTGTTTAGCGGAATATTGTCAAATACAATTATTTTATGCTCAGATGAATCAAGTTTGTCAACTGGAATTAGTTCTTCTGGTTGTTTTATTAAAAATATATCATCGCCAGCATCAAGTTCATCACGAAGTTTATCGTTGTACTCGCTTAGTAGTACGTACTTATCTTGTTGTGGATTAATTGTATAAATATATGCCTTGTCATAGTTAAAGTTATTGTTGAGCAAAAGATTCAATAACATATTTGTTTTACCTGATCCTGTACGACCAATAATAAGATAATGACAATCTGGAAGTTCGTTATTATGTTTATGCTTGATTAATCGTTGGTATCAAAATTTAATATTTTCGCCATTGTTGTTATATAATTTTATGTAATATTAAACTGACTAATGTTAACAATTTTATGTTAGATTAAATAAATAATGAGCTATTATACAAAATTTGGAACATTATTAGTAGATTCATCGGCTAAAGGTCAGCAAGGTGACTTATCTAGATATGCAACTCTTAATCAGCTCAGAAATGAAATCAATAATTTATTAAATATCACAAGTGTAGATCAAAATGAAGTCGTCGTTTTCCAGGACAAAGAAGGACGATTAAAGGCAAGTAATATACAACTGTCAGATGTACTTATACGAGTTCCTACCGCGGTTGTTAATAATATCGTTACTTTTACTGACCAAGGTAAGATACAAGATTCCGGTAAGTCAATTAACGATTATGTTAAAAAAGCTGGTGATTCGTTCACTGATAACATTATTATGAATCAAAATAAAATTACAGGCCTTGGAAATCCAACCTCAGATAATGACGCCGCAACAAGAAAATACGTTGATGATCAAGAATCTAAGTACGTATTAGTCAACGTTGGTATAATGCGTGCATTTCTCAATATGAGTAACAATGGTATTAATAATCTTAGAACACCAGAACATGATTTTGATGCTGCAACGAAAAAATATGTTGATGATAAGGAAATTTCAGTAACAGCTTCGTTAGCTACAATTAATAATGAAATGACTACACTCAATGCTAGTTTTACTAGACACGTACAAACGTTTTTAAATTTTCGTAGAAATGTGAATAGAGCCATTAACGAATTCTTTGGTGATCCACCAACTGTTGACATAAAACTCCCCGACGTTAACACGAAACTAAACGATATTGTCAGTGGAATTCCTAACATTGTTCAAAAAACGAATCTGATTAAAATTACACACGGACAAATTAAACATATCGTGTACACAGTAGCATCAGGATCATCGACATGGACACCATAAAATAACACTCTCGAACATACCGCAGAAGTAACTGGGTTATACAGGCTGTCCATGTACGGTTCGGAAATTACTGCGTCCACTTCATCATCACCGAATGTATATTATAATCCTCTACTGGTGATGCTAAATAAGAACACCAAAGAAACATTTACGTTGACATCAACGGAAATACCCCCGAGACGTTACTGTTGGTGTCTGGAATTCGTAGCTGAAACTTCTTAATTAATTACTTAACGTCATTAGGTATAATGAATCAAACCAGGAACCAGCACTATTGTAAACAAATATTATATAATGAAAAAAAGTATAGTTGATTTCAATCACATTTCAAAAGAAATTCCAAAACAAGATGTGGATGCGTTATTGCAATATTACAAATATTATCATAAAAAACTTTGGTGCGTGAAAAAATGTTATAAATATTATAATAAAATACTTCTGATAATATCATATTTACCGTTGTTATTGACCGGCTCTGGTATAAGTTCAAGTGGAGCATCATTAAATCCATTTTTGTTAATAATATCGGGTGTTGGTGTTTCGCTTGCAACAGCGAGTAAAAAGATTGAACCTCGGCTTGTGACCCCAAAAAATGCCTGCAAAACAGCTAATATCACCTATAAAAAATTACTTGATCAGATACGATCTTACCTACGGGGTATAAAATATGATATGGATGATTTAATACACGAGTTCCGTATTATTGACAGTATGTTAACGGATATCCTACCAATGAGAGTCAGTAGGTATGAAAAAGATTATGATAATGATAGGGTATAAAATTTTGTTTGAAGGAGGTAGAGGTTAGTCGTTTGGGAGGCTGGTGGGGCTCACAGATGTAATTTATATTTTTTTTGGAGGGTCTCCAAGATGGTAATTTATATTTATTTGGAGAGTGGGTAAAAGTCTTAGATTATATTTGAGCTAGAACCAGCCTTTTCATTTTGGGAAAGTCGTTTTGGGGTGGGATTTTAGGGTCTCTGAGAGGGTAATTTATATTTGTTTGGAGTGTGGGGAGAGGTCTGTGAGCCAGAACCAGCCTTTTCTCTTACTACTAGTGCACACCACCACCATCGTCGTTCTCCTGTCCAAAAAGGAAAAGGAAAATGAAAAGGACAGTCTCGTCGTTTGACCCCGCATCCGACAAAAACGCTTAGCCAAGCATCGACGTCTACCCCAGAAAAGACTCCATCGTCCAAAGAAAAACAGGGGCAACAAAAGGGGATGATTTTTTGGCGCTGCAATGGTAGAACATATGTTCAAACAGTTTGGTTTTCCAAAAATAATATAAAAAAAATACACCCCAAGAAATAAGGTAAAAGGACGCATGTCGAGCAGTGGACTTCAGTGTATTTTTTGCTCTTCAACGCCAAAATATGCCCGCTGAAAGAAGTACACACCACCACCACCATCGTCGTTCTCTTGTCCAAAAGAAACAGGAAAAGAAAAGGACAGTCTCGTCGTTTGACCCCGCATCCGAAATAAAACGCTCAGCAAAGCATCGACGTCAACCCCAAAAAGACCCCATCGTCCAAAGAAAAAGAGGAACAACCAAAGGGGAGGATTGTTTGGCGATATTGGAAAAAAAGTTGTCACATTTTTGACGAAGCGATAGTCAAAGAGTTCGTCAAAAAGACTGGTTACAAACCTTTCGACCTACTCCAAAAAATAAAATAAAAGGGTGTGTGCCAAGTCATCGACGTCAGTGTATTTTTTGTGAGTGGACCGGAACAAACAAAGACATCACCCCCCCCCCAGAAGCCATCACTCTTCTACCCCCAAAGGAAAGAAAAGGAACGGACTGCCTCCTCGTTTAGCCAAATATTGGGACATGTTGTCCGTCATGTCCAAAGCCCCTCCACCCATGCGAAAGCAAATCATTCAAGCAGCCTCCAAAGACGTCATCGACACCATGTGCGAATGTTGTCTGAATGTCTTGAAAGGAACGATACCTTTGTCTCAACATCAGAAAGAATGCCTAGCCAAGCAGCGACACGTTCTTCGCCAAATGGTCCAAAAGAAAATACCCATCCCTGAAAAGAAAAAGATGTTGGTACAACGCGGAGGATTTGTGCATCTGTTGTTAGCACCCTTGCTAAAAGCCACATTGGTACCAATGATTACAGGACTCATGGGAGCTACTGCTTCACAAATGGCTCAAAGATAAAAAGGATCAAGAAGATAAAAGCGGGACTCTGGGTTCAAAAGATCTCAGACGTGAGCTCTGGAATCTGATGGAAAGACGAAAGCTGACTTTGGTACCTTACAAACGATGGATGGAATTCCATCGTTGGCAAGAACAACGGACCCCACATCTACTTCCCAATTCTCATTTGACCGAGATGTCCCAGTTACAACACGGATTGAAATCGTTGATGGATCGCAGAGATTTGTCAGAAACGGAAATTTTCGGATGCCAAAACATTGTCCATCACTTTTTCTCCTGCTTTGTTTGAGATATTGGGTGGAGACCTCACATTGTCCCCCAATTCCAGAGACATCAGAAACAACAGTCGATTTTACAAGCAGTTTCGTTACCCTATAGAACTGAACTGAACGAAGGAATACATTTGATCTTTGTGTACTCCGATGCAGTGGAGTACAACGTGGTGGGACACACATCCGCACAGTTACTGCGAGTCATTCCTTTCAAAGTGGATTCTGTCATAACCAATGACCAGGAAGGTGGAAACACCTATCACGTTCACCACGAATTTGTACATCCTCACTATTTGCCCGTTAGTAAGTCGTATTTCGACTGTGTCAGCCTGAAGATTACATCGATCTGAATAGCAGTTAATTGTATTTGAAAGTAGAAGTGATCAAAACGGACGACACCATTCCGGAAGACGATGCTAGAGAAGCTACCGTCAACAATTTCATGCATTCCTTGTTCAGCGAAGTGGATTTGTACTTGAATAACAAACTAGTCAGCAGTAGCATGGATAATTACCCTTAACGAGCGTACCTGGAAAATCTCTTGACGTACGGAAAAGAGGCCAAGAACACTCATCTGGATGCTTGCGTCGTATGGAAACCTGACACAACAGGCGGGGATAAGTTTAACGACACAGTTCTGACAGTAGATGACGATCCTCACAATGGGGGCTTTAAAGACCGTCGAAAGAAAATCATGCAAGGACTTAGTTTAGAAATGATGGATCGTTTGCATTTGGACATGTGGTTGCAAGAAAAGTATTTGCTGAACGGAGTTGATATCCGCTTGAGACTGAATCGTAGCAGTACCGCTTTCCATTTGATGGCCAATGTCAACGAGTACAAAACCATCATCCAAGAAGCCAGACTCTACGTGCGACGCGTGGAAGTGTTACCTAAAGTGGGAAACGACATCAGTCACACTTTGAGCAGAACGACTGCCAAGTATCCGATACGACGCGTGGAAGTGACAACCTTCACCATTGCCTCTGGACTCCGATCCAAGATCGAAGATCATCTGTTACAAGGACAGTTACCCAAACGTTTAATCGTTGGTATCGTCAGCAATGCAGCCATCAACGGAGCAGTCACTGCAATCCTTTCGAGTTTAAGCATTACAGAGAGTCCAAGATAGAAGTCAGTAGAGATGGCAAAACCTTGTGTACCAGACCGTTCGAACCTGATTTCGAAGATACCAAGAAGAATTACTTGAGATCGTACTTGTCCCTATACGAAGCCACCAGAGAGCTAGGGACCAACAGCAGCCACGGCATTTCGTACGAAGATTATGCAGGAGGTTACGCTTTCTGGGCCTTTGATTTCTCTCCAGGCCAATGTAGCGACGAGGGATATTTCCACCCTATAAAGTCTGGTCAACTGCGTGTGGAACTTCAGTTTGCAGAAGCTCTAACCGAGACGGTGAACGTCATCTTGTATGCCGAATTCGACAACACTCTAGAAATCAACAGTTTGAAAGAAGTCATTCTAGACTATTAGAAGCTATGGAAGACACTTATCCCTCTTTGAATGGTAGAGAATCTTTGGAAATGGAATGGGAGGATATCGTGCAACCCACAGAAAAGGACAAAGACGAAGAGGACATAGTGATGTCCAGGTGGCCAGAACAAGAAAAACATTTAGTCTCCTATTCTGCTAAACATCTGGCGGAAACCATTACAGGGTTGACCAAGAAACATTGCTATGGATGTTAAAACGATCATCCCAGTCAAATTCAACACGATCAATGTCTGATGAGTCAAGAAGAAAAAATTGGACGAGTATCTGGAGGACGCTTGGGGTCTCATCTCGGAAGAAGCAGTCTTGCGTCAGTGGTATACAGATTTGCGTGATCATTCCTCCCCTCCATTGACTGCTCTAGAGATCCATCGCATCGAATCTCTCTTCGCTCAGAGTACGGAGCGAAGAGACGATTACCTGACAGAGATTTTCAAAGAAAAGGTCAGGATTGAATTGATGACTTATTATCTGTGACACAAGAAAAAAACAACAAAATGGATACCTGGGAAATTTATTACCTTTTGAAAAAGAGTTCATACCCCGCTTGTTGGAATCCTATCGTGTGTGCTAAAGATGAACCTCCTCATCTCAAATCTAAAGACCATCAAGCTTATGTCATCAACACGGATGACAGTCATCTCCCAGGAACCCACCGGGTAGCCATCTACTTTCCCCACCATGCCTGTGTGGTGTATTTTGATTCGTATGGATCATCGCCTTTGGAAGACGACATTATCGACTTTATGAGAAGAAATTCCCAGACGACCCGCTTCAACTATGTGAAATTACAAGGAACAGATTCTATGGTGTATGGTGTGTGGACAATATTGTGTGTATTTTCTTCATCAACGCAGTCTTGGATATCACTTAGAACATTTAGTGACTTATTTTGATCGTGACTCTTCTAGAAACGATGAACAAGTAGATCGACCATTATGGATATCTCTTGTCTTTAACTAGGAAACGTAGTGTACATCAATGGCCAATGGCCAAATGACTTCCATCAGTGGAAGTCGAACTTGACTTCACAACGTTGTCAGCCTTGTCAAAAATATGTTATTTGATATTGTATGAATTGATGTTATATTACGTGTTGGCTAATTGTTGGTTGAATAAAAATGTTATCATTTAAAAAAAAGTGTTGGTGGTTTGTTTTAAAAAATGAACACTGTGAATATATGCTCTTTGACTTCATTCTCTGTCCCTCACCATGAGATAAGCTATAGCGTTTCTACCAACAAAAAAAAAAAAAAAAAAAATTCGTAGAGATGTCTTCTATCGCGTCCGCGCTTGAACCAGTCTGACCTCATTCATACATTTTATTCATTTCGTATGCGCGGCCATATGTATTGCACATGGACAATATGCTGCACTTGCAACGAAACAGCCCTGGAAAGCAGACATACTCCAGTCTGGGACAGGATATTATCTGGGAATACAGCGCTGTCCATACACCGAAGAGCGCCTTTAAAGCAGACGTACTCCAGTCTGGGACAGGATATTATCTGGGAATACAGCGCTGTCCATACACAGAAGAGCTCCCGAAATGGACTCGGAAGAAAAGACCGAGCAACTATTCAATTGCCTGAATGAGTTATGCGGTTCTCACTTTGGCTTGAAAACCGTTTTTGATCATATCTCTGTTGTATCACAAATTTGATGTTTTTGGTTCCACCATTTAAATTTCTGCTTGTTTAACAATTGCGTGATACAAACATACAGTAGTCATTTTGACTTGGCTGATTGGCATATTTCAGAAATATTTATGTACACTATGTACACTAAATCCCAACGTAAATGAAATTAAATATGAAATTTAGTAACTCATATTATTTGGTCAATTGCACAGGTGGCTTACACATTATTGGATTATTTGTATGTCCAGTAGTATAACTGGACTGAATTCTAAATAAGTACGGACGGGCATTTTGGGGCGAATGCGACATCCATGGCTTCCCATCGCACCGACTGCCGAGATACTTCTCCTCCTTTTCCTCACTCGGCCTTCTGTACATGGACGGAGATGTGGAACGATTTCCACCCGTCCAACACCAGGTACCCCGATGAGACGTCATAGCCGCGACTAACGTCTCATACTGCTTCGGTTGACACCTGGTATCACTGTTGACTGGAACTCCAATACTACTTGAGTGCGCCTTGGGTCCACTCCCACTCAAGTACTAGCCCCTAGCTGGTGCTGGGGCGGAGTGGCATGTGGGTGCATGGTATAACATGCTGCATGGGCGGACTGGAGACCCATAATATGGATGAAGAAAGATAGTCCGGTAATACCAGCATGCCAACGAATCTCCTCTTGAACTGAGGAGTGTGCTGATGAGGTTAAAAGTTTTGCACTTTATCCTTCAGTATTCAAGTCAATTCACCAGCTAGTGTGGGTCGTTTGGGACTTAGTTGTCCCACGACCGAGGAAACACACTTTAGGCTAATTTAATAGCTCTCTTTGAGAGCATAAACACCTTGGGGACGAGGCTCTTATTCCTTCCCCCAGGATAAATTTAACAGTCCGCTTTGCGGACACAAAATAGTGGTACATGCCCGAATGGGCGCACACCACTTAAATTTAATAGTAAGTAAGTAAGTAAGTACAATCTGACCACCGAACCACCACTGCTACAATACTAATACACTCTCGCTCTAACCCTTTATCTCTCTCTCTCTCTCTAATATATATATATATACTCTATAATAATAATAATATATATATATATATATATATATATATATATATATATATATATATATATATATATATATCTTCCTTATAACAACCATCTTTTTATATCTCTTCTTTATAACACCCATCTCTCTTAAAACTCCTTAAACCCTTACTAACACGGTACTCCTCCTACATAACCTAACTACCAAAGACGACAGCCATTCCATCATAAATGTCCTTAAAACCTAGACATTATAAGGTGGTCCGAGCACCAGGATCAGGGCCTGCCACATAAGTGGCAATGTAAATCAATCATATGAAATACAGTATGACCCCAAATAGAAGCATATAAGGTAGTCAAAGCCCATTGACCATCAGGCCCCGCCACACAAGGTGGCAATTAATTAATTTACGTAACAACACGGTCCCAAATCACGTCTAGGCAACCCAAGACCGATAGGCCCTACTAAAGCCAAGTATGTTACCTAGGATCCCAACTTAATATCGTATATAAGGTGGTCTAAGCCCAGGACCATCAGGGCCAGTCACACAATGTGGCAAATACCAAATAAATAACATACTAATGGCTGTCATCGGAGGTACCTCCTTTACTCTAACATAAGGCAAAAACAGCACAGAGAGTTTTAAAAAATTTTCAAACCATTTCGGCATTAATTACAATTCAAAATTCGTGCAAAGACGCAAAATTTAGACCAGATCCCTGGAGACCACGAGCACCTGCCGGTGGATTCGCGCCTGCCTGCCGACCTGCATCCTCCCTTGCCTCGACCGGACACCACAATTTATCAGCGTGCAATGCACACATAAATATACCTAACAAAACATGAGTGTGTGCCTCAAATCCCACTCACTGATTGGCAAATAGCGGACTGAAACAAGAGTGCGTGATGGGTATATTCTCACTCTAAACAAGTCTAACATTCAGGTAGCATGAAACATACTGTTTCGCTACCTGACGGCGAAATTAACAGCACTCATTGAGTGCATAAACGCCTGGGGGATGTGGCTCTAATTCCTTCCCCCAGGAAAAATGTATCATCCTGTTGTGCAGGAATAAACCAGTGGTACATGTACAACTGTACGAACACCACTATAATTTAACATCATCATCATCGTCTGGCTACCCATTGTCAACGTGACAAAGTAGAAGAAAATGAGCAGACTATCCAAACTTCTTGAACTCCAAATGCACCTGAAGTATGAAAAGCGCATCCTGGACGAACTGGCTATGGAGGCTATCCAGGAAAGTGTTGGGACAGAAGAGGAGGAAGAAAAGAATGATCCTGCCTCACCTGATGCTAAGATAGGTCTGTGAGGTCAAGCCCATGGTGAGGACACCTCCACAGCCACTACCACCACGTCAACCACAGCCACAGCCACAACCACCAGTACCAAGAGCCGCCATCCCCCAGACAGAAACCTGGGAAGAGTTGGAAAGACAGAGAGAGCAACCACGACAAGCACAGCATCCACGGGTGTGGAATAGAATTAGGCAGAGGGAACAAGTCTTCACTATCCCGTAAACTGAGGAATGGGATAGTGAAGCCACTCAACAACCCTCTGCACTCCCAAGAACAAATGTCAATTGGGAGAATGACCGGAGCCGAAGTTGCGTGTGTGGTGCCCGGCCTGGAAGGTTCCAGCATTAACCAGGTGTATTTGGAGTTACAAAAAAACAGCCCTTCTCAGAGCTAACCAGATCTCTAGAAAAGAGAGACTAATCAAGTTGCCAATCATATAAGTTTGTGTGTGTGTGTGCTCGTACACGTGTGTGTGTGTGTGTGTGTTTATGTATTTGTGTGTGCATGAGTGCGCGCGTACGTTTGTGTGTGTATGTGTGCGCGCGTACGTTTGTGTGTGTGTGTATTTGTGTGCATGTGTGCGCGCGTACGTGTGTGTGTGTGTGTGTGTGTGTGTTTTCCCTTAACAAACCCCTTGTCCCTACACTCATGAGTGTTTTGTGTGAATATGAAGTAGTGTCACTATAAACACTAACTCCTTCGCTAATGTGGCTGTATGTAAAAATGGTGTGTTTTGTACATAAAAAATTTCCTCATTGATAGAAAGTATAGTGGTTTTGTATAAAAAATTATTTAAGGTTAGCACTCTCATCACTATGGATTGTTTGATATGTGATATGGGTAGTTGGTAAGAGGGGATGTTTCCCTTCACGTCCGAGCTTGAGACAAATAGAGTGAAGCGTTCGTTAATCGCGCAATTCAACATTGAATAAACAAATGGCCAGGAATTACATCGACAAAATGAATAAGTTGCAAGAAGTGGTGGATACCATTGGCATTGTGAAGGAAATGCTAGAAAGGTTGCAGTATGGGGCTTATTGCCCCCACAGAATCAACATGGAAATAAACAATTTGAGGAAGGCAAAAGAAAGACTGAGAGAGCTTATAAGAGAGGAAAAGGAAGATCAGGAGGAAAAAGAACAGATGAAAGCGTACAATGCTAAGCTGGAAAAAGAAGAGGAGAACGAGAAGAGGAAGGAAGAGGGGAAGGGGAAGGGGAAGGAGGAGGAGGAGGAGGAGGACAAAGATGAGAAAAAGGAGAAAAATGTCCTGCAAAAAATGAGGTGCTGGTGGAGAAGAATGGAGGAGAGAAAGTAGAAGAAACTTAAACGGCCCTTCTCAGGGCCACTCCATTGCCTCGAAAAGATATATATTCTCCCTTGCCTAAAAGAAATTTTAGTCGATGTTTTGTGTAATAGATTTATGTTCATAAATCTATGTTTGTGTCCTATGTCTATGTCTCTATTGTTTGTCCCTATCACACCTTTGATCCTATATTGACCCACTCACCCTGTTTCATTTCCCTTTGAAGCTAAACAGTCCCACCCTGTTCCATTTTCCCTTGAGGCTAAACAGTCTCACCCTGTTCCATTTTCTGTTTTGAGACTATAGTACAATCCCCTATATTTAATATAGAAGTCTACGTGAGGCTATAAATCCTTGAGGCCATACTGCAAACCCCCAAATTTAATACAGAAGTCTACGTGAGGCTCTATCGTCCCCCTACACTACTATTGTGCAACATCATTAAAGTGTGACTGTTTCGAATCCATCACGTATATGTAATGATAAAGCTTATACGCAAACACCAAAGACGGTTAAGAACCCGCCCGGATAGGCGTTGAGTCATTCGAACTGAATTTCATCTCCCTGCGACCAACGACACAAATATTGAATATATGGAAAAGTTATTCAGTTTGGTGTTGTTAAACAAAAAGCGCCGCTGATTGTTTATTAATATTGCCATTTTAACCCTTCCTACCCTGAACTCATGCAAAGATAAACAAATATGGTCTGATACCTTTAAGATGGGAATAATATAATCTATGTTGGGGTTTGCACCGAGACGAGGAAATTCTAGGCAAGGGGTTACATTATTTATGCCTCGTGAGGAGACAAATAATGTAACCCCGCGACTCAGATTTCCTTGTCTAGGTACAAACACCAAGGTAGAATATTTTTCTCACGCAATTTCGTAATCCGCGATCCGGGTTTCCTTTTCTTGGTACAAACATAGAACATTTTTCTCACGCAATTTTTTTTTCTAATTAAAATAATCCTGCGTTTTTGCAATATGGTTAGCAGCTTCCAATTCAACACATACAGTATTAATCACCTACTATTGGCTCTTGCTTTACATAAAGGTCATCAGATCTTGTACTCTTTTACGAAAATCTGAATGATTATCTAATTAGAATATAGCAATATATGCCGCTCTTAGAATAGGAAAAAAAATCAAGAAAAAAATTATAATTTTTATGTGTTGAAAGTACTGCACAATGAGCGTCTCGCATCATGTGCTATTGTTTCATAAAAACAGCGTATTAATACGAGTAAGTTAATGAGGGCAATATTGGTGACCTATGTACCCTAAATACACACGTTCTACGCACGAGAAAATAGAAACGAAAAAACATTTGATATTATTACTATATTATCACATTTAATCGATAGATGTGATATGAAAATAACAATAAGTAATTAATATATTTTATACGGATAAAGTTTAACTTTCATAAGTTCTAATTTGGAAAAAAGAAAGTTCTGTGGAAGGAAATGGTTCGATACAGTACAGTACAGTACTTGGTTCACAGTTTAAACGAAGTGTGTAGTGAATGAGAGATTTCTAATTCATGATTTTCTTGAAAGTTTATATTTTCTGTCCTGGAACTATGGCAGGTGTTGATATTACTAGTGTAATGATATGCTACATAGAAATCTTCTTTTGGAATAGCGTGTCGACTGATGAATGGACCTCTTTGATTGGTAAGTGCAGGATTTTCAGTTGCAATTACATTACAATATTCGATTCAACTGGGGCTGGTTGGGGATGTTACAACAAGTTTTGAAGAACGCGGGTCTGGCATAACACATTTCTCTTTGCTGCCGGCTTTGTGGTAGCTCTTGAAAGAGTCTGGGTGTCTGTGACGTGACTCGTAAGAACACGGCCGCGGCCTACAAAGCGGTTTAACAGCCACCCGCGTTAGACCCACTTAGAAATATTTTAATTCGGTATCTGTATGCACTTGATGAAACAGAAGACGGAAAACATCTTGCCACTGACCTACTGTGGTCCGTTGATGCATTCAAATCATCAACTGAATCGATATTCAAATGCAACCAACACGCCATCATTTAGCGCCCGCGGACAAAAGAGCAGTACAGTCTCTAAGTAAATCATTTGTGCGAGAGGAATTACAAGTCGTTCCCTCGAACAGACAGTTACTACCAATATTTATTTTGGGATCATTATCATCGGTGCTACTGTGTGGCAGCAACGAGACCGTATCCGTGTACCACATCATGAAATTGTCGCCATACTGTGGCTTCATGGAGTCGTAGTTGAAGTAATTTGGACAAATCCAACATAGACTCGCCAGCATAGATTTGCTATGTCAACTTTACTTCCGATTTTGTTTTACTATCGGTACAATGAGTCCAACATTTAAAGACAATCTTCAAACTCCGGTCCGAATTTAGCCTATTGATAGTGCCTTGCTTATTGTCGCGCACATGGTTTTCCGTAGTCGTACGGAACACAGCATTATTCATGAGTTTGAAAAAGTCTTTCGCAGATATGTGTTCATTTGTATATGCGACGCCATCCTTGCACCCTGTCGAAATCCGAGTACCCGTTGGACTTCACGCACTCGCATTCCCGACCGCAGGTACAACTGAACAGGGAACAAAAAAATTAGGTTTCTTGTGCTTCTTTGGGAAAGCTTAACATAATCTGTAAACATGAGTCCGGAATAGTCCGGAATCATCCACGACTCCACATTGATATGGTGACAGCCACTCACGGAGCACAGGCAGCACTTACGTGGCTAACGGATAATCAATGTGTTTGTTGTGCAGCTCGTCTGGACATTCCAGGTCATCTTCAATGAAGTAGCCATGGTCGATGTAATATTACAATTTTATAGTCGGCAAAGCTGATTTTGCAACTTGACTCCAATACCACAATTAAAGCATGGTCGAGCACCCAAGCTAACACCTAACGCAAGCAAATTTGAATTACGGTATTCATAATGATATATTCGGTTGCAATATATATGCGGAAACATTAGTCTCTAATTTAATTTCTGGTAGCTTCGTTATCTTACCTGTAGCGCCTTTTTCTTATTTCCTGCCTAACCTGCGTTGGTATCCGTGAAAACTCTGCATAATCCTACAGATATGTGTTCTCATCGTATATCGATCTATCGATCTGACTGCGAGCTCACATCACAGAAGCTCTCTTGCCATGACAAGCAACGCTTCCACGTGGATTATGTGGGCTACAAACACAGATGCACATATGTGCAAGAAAGTCTCAGTGGGCAGTGTTATGGGGAATTGCAAAAGGCTTCAGGCCTGGTAACCGGAACTGTTCAGAGGTCTCAAACTTCCATTATCATACTAATATTTAATTATGATGCCGCACTCTCTGTCCTTCTATATGTATTATCTATCCACTGTCGACTACATTCCATCTACGCTCATTCGGCCTCATTTAAGGGTTTCTGTGCTTACAGGCCGTGCCTTGACGAACCCCTCGCAGGTGAGTCCGGATTAGAAACTCTTTGCCAAAAAAATAACGTTGGTTGTGTCACCTTCCTCCAAAATGCAATTAAAAAAGTTGGAATGACACATTTACATACTTACACCAATACAATTTGATTTAAAAAGTACGTAGACACCAATAAAGGTTCATGCTCCGCTGACCTGGAATTTCGCGAGTCCAATTATTTTTAATTACCTTTCAGAATCCAGTTTATCACGTATTGGTGTCTGTAAGACTTTAGACCGATTGACAACATCATACTACTAAAATGAGTTTGCATGCATTGATGACAGCGTTTATTGCCGAGTACACACATGGAGAGTTCTAGGCCACCCACAGTTGCAATTGGCGAGCTTTTCCGAGTTTAAATGTGGACATGAAAAACATCAGACTACATACAACCTTTCAAAGACAGTGCAGCAGCTCTGTGTTCATAAAATAACTTGTTAACGACTAATTACATGTTTATCGTTTAAAAGGAAAAAAGTACTTAAAAACAAATGCCAGTAACCTTAGAATACTCCATTTAAATATTTTTAATGTTTGAATTGCAAATCGCTGGACTACACTGGACACATATTTAAGTACTAGCAATATTAGATTCAAACAATGGATGAAAATACAATATGTCCTCTCTTTTAATTAGGAATAAGTAAACGCCATGGGAATTAAATATTGAGCTCGTCCTAAACAGAGATATAGATGAGATTGTATGCATGTCTAGATCACAACTTCGTAACAAATTTGTTGATTCAGATATACCTCTTATGGAAAGATATAGTAAGGTTATAATATGCAAAAGTGGTACATTTGCATAAATTTCTTTGAAAGGTCATTACAGAACGAAAATTCATAACAAACTCGTTTGAATAGCATTCGTTAGCCAAGGTATGCAATAGTTTCCTTATTACGCTTCTTTCCTATAGAACGGTAGGGCCTTGTCTACCTAATTGTATTGAAAAGTTACTAATGAGGATTCTTTCTAGAATTTTGAAACTTTAAATCATTAACTCATTCATTGTAAGACGTTGGACCTGTCTGATATTGCTCATTCACTGTGAAATGTTTAGCATTTATAATGCAAGAATGAAAATCTAAGTCAATTTAAAACTCGAATAATTGTGATTGTGATGATGGAACTATACAAATTATTCTATAGTATGTTCTACACGAGATTAAAGTTTCTCTTTTATACAGTTTTACTTGCTCAGTTCCATTTCATTTTTAATCAGTATATTCTGATATGTTGGAGCAGAATACTCCAGCACGGTGTGATATTTTGGAGCAGAATACTCCAGCATAGTGTAATATTTTGGAGCAAAATGCTCCAGCAAAGTGTGATATTGTGAATATCAAAGTGTGATATTGTGAAACAGAATATTCCATCACAGTGTGATATTTTGGAACAGAATACTCCAGCACAAAATGATATTTTGTAGTAGAATGCTCCAGCACAGTGTGATACTTTGGAACAGAATACTCCAGCGGTGTGACATTTTGGAACAGAATGCTCCAGCAGTGTGTCATTTTGAAACAGAATACTCCAGCACAGTGTAATACTTTGGAACAGAATGCTCCAGCACAGTATGATATTTTGCAGTAGAACGCTCCAGCACAGTGCGATACTTTGAAACAGAATACTCCAGCAGTGTAACATTTTGGAACAGAATACTCCAGCAGTGTGACATTTTGGAACAGAATAATCCAGCACACTTACAGCATAATCAAATTAACATATTAAATTCACTTTTGTATTCCATGTTTAGCCAACATAAATGAATTTTGAGGCCCATGTTCATCTAAGCGAGGTTTCAAAGCACGACACCTGTAAACATTCACTTTATGAAAGCGATGATAAGGTATTGACAATCAAAGGTTGCTTTGATATCCTTATCTACAAGGACCTGGCCTTCATCTAATCCCTTTGAAATCCTTTGGACTCGTTCCGATAAACCGGACACTACGTGATACATGCTTGTTTTATTAAAACGTAACAAATAAGCCATACAGTTGCAAAATAAAACTTGCAGACCTAGAACTCGGCCGTTGGGATTTTAAAAATGCGAACATTAAAGAGACGCGTTTTTGTGTGTTTGTGTTTGTGTTTGGTTTTGGTTTTGGTTTTGTTTGTTTGTTTGTTTGATTGATTGTTTTTCTTTCATTTTTAACGTAGCTTGAAAAATCTCAGTCATATCGCTACGATGTCTGCAGTGTGGCAGTTTAGAGTAATGTCTAGCACTGGATCATCATGCCGCAGACATGAGGCATCCCACCCATTCACGTTATCCTAACACTAGACAGATCATTCGTAACACTAACGTCTTAATCGCGTTTTTGTAAACGGATTTCATTGTTCCGTAAAACCCTGCTGACTCACTCGTCTCAGGTAACACAACTAAACTAATTCTGTTTGAGATAGTAAGTGCTTCTCATTCAGACAGAACTATTGGTACATTCTTCTAAAACGTTTCGTACAAAGATAGTGTGCAGCGAGGTCCCCGTCTTTAAGCTCCAATTCAGAATAGCAACAAACTGCAATTGTTGATCGAGGATAATGAGAAATATAGTTACAAATTTGTCACGTTAAGATTCGTGAGCAAAGCAATGCATTTGAAATTTACTGACATAGTAAAGCGAAAAAGGCCGTATTTAACCTGTAATTGCTATACAAGAAGGCTTATTTTGTAGTAATGGCATGTTTTTATATCTTGTTGGTTGTATCTTAACTTCTGTCTTTGATGTTTCTCTTTAGTTTGTTTTCTTTAACTTTTCGAGGGGTTGGCGGGTATTTGCAACGGCTTTTTACCAATGTTTGGGTCGAAAGATAAAATATGCCCGGGTTGATGATTATTCAGATTTCATCGTCTTGTTTTTCGATCTCAGAGAACAATGTCTTGTTAAAAGGTTCTTGGTGGGCTATTAATGTGTATATTGTAGTTGTGTTCCAGCATGAAATGCAGTGTAATATATCTATGCCTTGAGGATGTACGACTACTTATTGTCCTTCGGACACAAAGTAACTCAGAAATTTATTGAAGAGATTTTATCTGACTTTGGTTTCAACACGCTATGCGTTTTTACAATTGCTCGCGTACATGCCAGTATCAAAATATACCTCCTCCCAAAGTCGTGTCCATTAAATGAATACATGTTTTTAGTTCTACTAAATCTAAATATTGTAATTATACCATGTATTTGTATATCCCTTCTCCTGAAAGAATTGTTTGAGAGGAGATATTCGTTACACAGCTGTCATTAGGTACTTACAGAATCTCCTCTAGAAATATATTTACGCACTCACACATTCAGCTTCAAACAGAGATCTCTCGTCAATATGTTACACCTAATTTTGTGGTGTTTTTTAAATGACTTAAAAATATCCGATGATGGAGAACTAATACCGTCTGTACTCGCTTATAAAACGTGTCCAACAGCAAACTGCACAGACCATCGCATAATGCGCTGGCAGATTTCGGTCTGTGCAGTTCGTTAGGAATAATCAGTAGAGCAAACAACATAGACCCTTATCTGCAGGCGCATTATGCTACTGCTAATGTTTGATGTTGTTTGCTGTTGGAATCAACTAATAAGCAAGTGTCGCTAACAATTTAATGTGATGTTTTTGAGCAGATTAGATACAAAGCTTCTACAACATTTTGCTTTCAAGGTTTCTACTTAGGCTGTTCTTCTAAGTCAGGCTTGAATTTTGAAAAATCAGTGAAATCAGTTAGCAGGTGGCATAGAACTCTCCACAGGTCTACTAGGTTATGATGAGTCCAGATTTACCATGTGGACTTAAACGTAGGTACCGACGTAGAGGATAGATTTGCTGACGCATATGCATTAACATTAAAATAATTATTAGATTAGAAGAGATAGTGTAAAACTTCATTACATGGACAAGATCCAGAAAGCATACATCGTCCTATTCACGGTTCAGTATAATTTCTCGTTCAAGCATAATGAAGGCACGCTGCTAGGATTGCCGAGACCTCCTTGCTATATCAATGTTAAACACGCTTGAATTGCTATCTTGTATTGTCGATTTACCGTCCAAAACCAAATCTTTGATATGACCACGGTAGCAGATTAAGGAGATCTAACAAATCACAAAACTGAACTGACGGCAGCTTGCCAGATGAGTCAAAAATTGTAGCAGCGAAATCAGTAGCTCACTGTGAGTATCGTTACAATACAGAAGACAGATTACAACTGTACCATATGGGGAAACATAGCCAATCATAATCTATCCAGAACTGATAAACTCCAGAAAAGGACCGCTCGAATAGTTCTGAAACTTTCTATTATGACTCCATCGAACATTTTTTTTTTTTTTCGCGTCTCCAATGGCTACCATAAAGACATACATGTATATTCTTACTTTTACAGGAATTATGACATACAAGACTGTAAGCATTCTTTCTCCAGATTACATCTCTAACCAAAGTGAACTAAGATCATCAAAAACTGAGTGTAATCTCCAATAACGACTAACAACGATTTCCAGATTGCATGGTTGAAAACCAACCATTACAAAAGTTCATTCACTGTATCATCACGTACCTTTTGGAATTCCTTACCCCTGAGTATACATAGGATACATAATTCAAATTCCATTGCTTCGTTTACAACATCATAAAATAAATTTTTTCTTGACCATCTGGAATGAAATATTAAAGCATCCCAACAGATGACTTTATCACTGCGTCCAGAAATAAGATCTGCATGTTTTATTCGATGTACGTATATGCGACTTCGGAATATATATATATATATATATATATATATATATATATAGGGAGTGAGCATATATATATATATATATATATATATATATATATATATATATATATATATATATATATATATATATATATATACTTCTATTAATTCACTTTAAATCTGTCTGAATACGTATGCGAGGATACTTGAGTGTGTATTAAGTGACATTCTTGACTAATATAACTTGTTTTATAAAAGCAGATTACAAGAATTGAGGACCACGTGGCAGATGGGACTTTCATGACTAAATATGTTATCCTCGTTCAAAAAAGATTATTATTATTATCATTATTATTATTATTATTATTATTATTATTATTATTATTATTATTATTATTATATGTACACTTGTTTTTGTTATGTTATGGTAGAATGTGCTGCTGATTTGTCTTATTTATGTTGATTAATTACATTTATTGTTTATTTTCCTTCAAATTATCAATACACCCGGAAAAAAAAAAAAAACGTATAGATCTATCAGAGTTCGACGGACATCTCTCGTGATTTTGTGAGATTTTACAGGGGCACGCAAGGAGTTTGTTCATTCTGTTTATAGTTTCAAGCCAACAGTCAGGACCCTGATCATCAGACGCATTATGCGATGACAATCAGATCAGTTTCAGAATCGTTCTTCTGTTGGATGAATGTATACAGCATTGCTGCTCTTTTAAGCTCTATACGAAAAACTTTATTTGTGTCAATCCTGAAAAGATATTTTTATATGGTTACATTATTCTTTTCTTTTTCTCATTGTTGATATCGTGGCACATTCAGGGACTTAATTTACCAACATATTTCGTAATTGTTTAATGATATTTAATATGACAGTATATAATGCATGCATAATTTAATTATGTCATCCCTTGGTGTTAGAGATAGTTTATACCCTTTCAAGTGTACTTGTTTCCGTCTACAGTGTCAGTGTAGATGTAGAAGTACGACGTGTAAACTGCTTGGAAAGAAACAACCTTGACGGTAAGTAAAATACAACAAGAAATACTTTCCTCTGCTGTTAATGTATGACCTGTTATACATTCATGTTTATGCCGTAAGCTGGTATTATAAGAGACTAATCACACCGGCGATTATGCTTTTACAATATCAGACTCTCGAGTCAAGAGCGAGGTATATATTTTTGGATTCTTGCGAATATTGGCCTAGTGACTAATGGACGCAACATGATTAGTGCATTTAAGGAATGTCTGCTTATGTTTCACATATGGTGTGTGCATGAAATGTGATTCCATTTTAGTAATGTCATATGAAGATTATTCTTATCCAAGCTCTATTCGAGAGGTGATTTTTACAAATGCGAAATTAATTCAAGGTCTGTAGACTTAATTATACAGTAAGTTGCAAGAACCTATGCGTGATTTCTAACGAGCAACCACGTGTTTTACACGACCATTCTTCTGCGGCTCTGTAAAATAAATCATTGCGGCAACGAACTTTTTTTTGTAACCACAAGTCTTGAGGACAATTTTTTCATTAGATCGAGGTGGCTGCTTAACACTGGTTTGACTGTATGTTTATTGTGTGACATGATGAGGGTGAGGAAACAAGAAAACCCAAGAAAACTTGGCCATGGATAGGCATTCATCAGTTTTCACAACTCCTTTACAAGGATCGAACATTGCACCGCATATGTAAAAAGCTAGCACGTTATCTCTACAGACTTATTGCAAGTACGAGAAAATTGCAAGCATTAGATCCGATGTAAACCTTCACTCACATGCTTGGTGTGCTAGACTTCCCACGAGATTATACATTAAATGACTCACGTTTAGAATATGATACCTGATAGGACATTTTTATTACAAAAGTTCTCATGCTGTTATGTTAGACTGCCTGTGACACAACACAATAGTCACATTTTTCTGTATATACAGTTTCATATATCCGACTTCAAAATCGTGTAAAATGAAACCAACATTCAGAACAACATCATTAAATTTCTATCATAACAAAAGTATACCACCCCAAATGGTTTTTGTTCGAGAATTCTAGTCGAGGGCGTCGTGTCTGATTTTTGGGAGAAAGTCCAGATAAGCAAGTAGGATTACCGGATTTCGTGGTTTCAAAATTTAAGAAATGTTCACTTAAGTATTACGTTGACGAAGTAACAAGATAGCCAATTTACGTAAATTCACCAGGAGTTCGTGCAGAATAATGTGGTGCATTCAAGATATAGCGTCTGAACATCTGTTGAATCTACGTGTGTAAATGGAATTTAGAGGTTGCACTTTCCACAAAAATGATATTGGTTGGGTGCTAATTTCACTCCTTCTATTAGAAGACTATAGATTCACAGTGGGGAACCTTTAAACACAAAATATGTAATAGAAGGTGAATTTCGTATTAAAGTTAATCGTACACGCAAATAGACTTTAATTATTATCTCTTACTGCATCCTTTCAAAACCAATTTTCTATTTTCTTACTTCATAGCGTCATTATTATTAATTAATATGATAACATAAACCAACACAGATTCAGAAGTTACAAATGTCTAGTCGAGTGTATCGACATCTACCCTTTATATACATGTGTTTTAAGGTGAAAATCTTGGACTTTTTGAGGGAATACGATTTATATATAAAAAAATAACTTCATATTTTAATGATTGTTTGTTTACCTTTATAATTCATATATATTTTACATAGTGTTAATATCTTTACCTTTATCTTTCATCTTGTTGTACTTCATGTTTACAATTATGTGGAAGGGTTATCTTCCTAACGTTGTTTAATTCTTCGTTTTTATAGTTTTTAAATGCACTTTTGATTGGCTCCATGGACCCATCAGATTGTTTAGATGCCTTTAAATGCTAATACATGCATATAAACACGTACATACATATGTACATACAAAGGTTCTACCTGATAATCCACAGAAAACATATAAAATCTCTGAAAAGGGAATAGACGGATATGCAGACAGACTCATGTCACAGATAGACAGAAGATATAATAATGTGAACGAGTGTAGAAAAAAAATGGATGAAAAAGTAATTAATACAGAGAATGCAGACAATTATGCACACACACACACTCACACACACACACACACACACACACACACACATATATATAGAAGAGAGAGAGAGAGAGAGAGAGAGAGAGAGAGAGAGAGAGAGAGAGAGAGAGAGAGAATTGTTACGTTTATCAACGAAACTCAGACTTTGCGAAGTTTGGTCCTTTCGCCTGCAATCCAATTGTCACCCAGGTTCTGTTCACCCACAATTTCTTTTGCCCACATTCCAATTCCCAACATGAATCAGTTAGCCCATAGGTCGTTTCGCCCCAAGTTATTTTGCCCTCAGATCATTTCTCCCCGTGTCTTTATTCCACTCTTATAACATTGCAACGATTTTAATATAAATGAAAAATAAATGTTAATAGGTAGCAAATTTACCGTATATACTGTGCTTATAACCCTAGCCTTACTGCTAATAGCATAGTCTTTTATCAGCTGTTGCAAAATGCGTAGGCGCATCAGGGTCAACTGATTATTCCTAACAAACTACATAGACCCAAATCTGCTGGCGCATTATGGGACGGCAGAGCTGGGTTCGTGCATCATGCTGTTGAATACTTCTTACATTCGAGTATATACGGTATTATAATGTAAAGAACATTTACTAAACATCAAGATTCAGCACAAGGCTAAAATTTCTCGAAAAATTCACATAATAATTCGGAAAAGGGAATGAAATAACTTGGAACGAAACTCTAGGAGCGAACCGAATTGTAGTCGAAACGACCATTACCTACTTTGACTCCTGCACCCTAAACTCACACAGCATATGAACTGAATGAAGACCAGTTATATCTTTGCGCCCAAACTTGCAAATTACATGAAATATTACATTATATATTAAATTTGATGATTATTCAGCAGATTCCAGCTTAAGAATTAAATTAAAACACACAGCTCAAACAGAAGTCATCTAAGTGAATAATGTCGATTTACCCTAGGACTAGAATTACAAAGGATATACCTCGCCTTCTTAGCCCATCAAATAAAGTTCATGCATTCTTCATCTATTTCTGTCGAGCCACTGGGCTTCCTGGCACTTAACACATTACACTGCAGTACCTGGTTAGCACACCAAACTCTTTATTCATTCATTTTATTCATTTTCAAAGATTATACACGTATCTTTGCTTTAGTAGAATATATGAAAATATACTGATATAATGTATTTCTAATTGTTTTGCTAATTATACTGAAAATTTTATATACAAGTGAAACCTTAGAAGTGATTAAAATGTTCTCATCGATGAACAATTTTGTAAACCAGTTTGCTTTTTCATATTTTCTTTTTGTATATGCAGTAGATAAGG
Source organism: Megalonaias nervosa (assembly GCA_016617855.1). Lineage (NCBI taxonomy): Eukaryota > Metazoa > Mollusca > Bivalvia > Unionida > Unionidae > Megalonaias > Megalonaias nervosa. The sequence continues at coordinate 10,914 of JAECUM010015974.1, read as the reverse complement.
TCAACTTCTACCGGTATAATCTGCAGTCATTACAAATGTAATTTTATTTTTAAATAAATTCCTGTCAGCTTGATTCGTATTTCCCTTTTTTTATAAATAAAAACAAGAAAAAGCTCATATTTGAGGACATTTTTAGACCATTTAATTCTATGTTGTAGATTTATTTTCTAACACAAATTGTTCAACAATCAGACCATTATGTACAGAACGGAGTTTGCTTAAAAATTATGCAATTTAAAGCGACTTTGAAAAATCTCGGAATAAGAATGAGTAACACACACACACACACACAAAAATACACACCCTCTATCACAACAAAAAAAAATGTCATACTGGTAAACCTCTGTCATATGTGATAAAGAGCAATGTAAACAACCCCATAGAATGAATAAGTGACTTTTAGTAACGCAAGAGGACTAATCAGAACAAGTTTACTATTAAAAAACATTACTTTTTTACGTGGACAGCCAGGGTTCACACGTTGCACGTAAACAAATCTGAAGAAAAAAATACACTTTTTATCAAAAGTTACGATTTTTCTGAAATATTTATTCGTGAGAAATCACTGAGTTATTTAACTGAGCATTCATGATATGGCTACATTCATATCATTAATGTTTAACACAGTGAAAAACTGTTCAATTATAATGAAATATGTGAATTTGTCACTAAAAATGTAGTAAAGCAATATGTATAAAAATTAGAAACTTTTTCATAAAGAAAACCGATTCATCAAAACAAGTTTCTTCATTAAAAATCTCGTTTCGTTTTGTGACGTGCTTCACGAAAACTGTAAATTTTTTCTTAATGAAACTCTTCAGTCTTCACGAAAAATTTAACTTTGTCATGATAAAGTAACAATCTGTATTTATATTCTTCAACTTTTCGTGAAGAATGGGGATTTATTAGAAGTGGTTCCTGTGTGTGAAATTGCTTATTTTTTTTTTACATGTTCAGCCAGGATACACATCTTTTTTAATGAAAGCATTTACAATAAACAATTTTTGAAGAAAACTTGACCTTTTCATCACAAATACACCAGTTTTCGCAACAATTGTTACAGATATCGTGAAATGTTTCCTTTGGAAGAAAAAAAAAGAAAGAAATCACTGCGTTAATGACACGAACGGCCATTAATACGTGAATCCTGCTGTTACTTGGATGGTCTTACTAGCTCAAGTGCTACAGTTGTTACTGGTGGCTTTATTGGCATATCGGTACAGAGTCAGAGATAGAGATTTTGTTACCAATCCCTCTGAAAATCTAGCTCTAGATCTTATCAAAAAGGATGGAAGAGGGTCCAGTTCAGGGCCTAAATGTATTAATGTGTCGGTGAAACTAGCCAAATATAGCAAAAGTTACGATGAAGAATTCGCATCCTAATCCAGAAAGGATACGAAGAGGAATTCTCAGCCAAATCCAATAAGGATACGATGTGGAATTCACAGCCAAATCCAGTAAGGATACGATGTGGAATTCTCAGCCAAATCCAATAAGGATACGATTTGGAATTCACAGCCAAATCCAATAAGGATACGATGTGGAATTCTCAGCCAAATCTAAGAAGGATAGTATGTGGAATTCACAGCTAAATCCAATAAAGATACGATGTGGAATTCTCAGCTAAATCCAATAAGGATACGATGTGGAATTCACAGCCAAATCCAATAAGGATACGATGTGGAATTCTCAGCCAAATCCAATAAGGATACGATGTGGAATTCTCAGCCAAATCTAAGAAGGATAGTATGTGGAATTCACAGCTAAATCCAATAAGGATACGATGTGGAATTCTCAGCCAAATCCAATAAGGATACGATGTGGAATTCACAACCAAATCCAATAAGGATATGATGTGGAATTCTCAGCCAAATCCAATAAGGATACGATTTTGGAATTCACAGCCAAATCCAATAAGGATACGATGTGGAATTCACAGCCAAATCTAAGAAGGATACGATGTGGAATTCACAGCCAAATCCAATAAAGATACGATGTGGAATTCTCAGCCAAATCCAATAAGGATACGATGTGGAATTCACAGATTGTACGTGCTTAATGTGCTATCTAAAAAAAAAATACATAGGCACTAATTTCAGTTTCAGTGAAATAAAGTACAGGGTGGGTGCTGAAGTGTGTGGTTTAATACAAAAAACAATAAGTACTAAAGCTGTCAAAATTTATCATAAACATATATTGCTGCCAACGTGCCAATTATCCACCGGTACTTCGATAGTATGATTGCGTTAAGCTCTGATTGTTCCCACCATTTCGACTAGGTAGTATACGTATCACTGAAATAAACATAAGGAGTTTGCACTTTTAACTTAAACCAACAACTCCCCACCCCCATGGATTGTCATGCTCATATGCTGAGAGGGTGGATGGGGTTAGGCGGGGGGGGGGGAGAGGAAGGGGAGTGGAGATGGCCGTAAAATTATGTTGAATTACTCGTGTAAACTTGACACGCCCTGTCTTTAGCACTGTACTACCGGGATCAGTATTTTTCATTAAAATGTCCAATCGTTACTGTTGGCATATATAATAGTAATGGGTGCTATACTGGTGGACACACTAAAACAGAAAAACTAAAGATAGCGTGGTTGACTCAGTGCAAATAATAACGATACAATAAACACAAAGCTAAGATACGCGTCAGCGACTAGTAAGATATAACAGGGTGAACAGAAGGATTGCCTTTCAAATAAGCTAACCTATATTTGCCACCTATGGTAGTGTCATAATTGGATGGGCATAATAGTAGAGAATTCAACGAAAACAATTAGTTCTTTTCCGCCTGGTAATTTGAACAAGGGCTGTTGTCGAGTAACATGTTTGTATGGTGCTAAGTTAATACAAGTCGAAAACTCGATGACGGAACACACTATGACAACATCAGGGAAAGAGACGTGAATATTTCAGCTAAGGTAAGTAAGTTATGATTTAATTATTTTTTTGTGCATATAGGAGGTGGTATGCATACAAAATAATTGATACGTATTACTGGAAGAAATCTTTGTATGGAATGAGGATCAAAATGTTGAACATGCTTATGTTTCTGGTTTTCTTTGAATGAGCCGTATTGGCGGACCCAGATCTATATTGACTGCGGGGTGGGGCAAGCACCGACACAATCGAAAGATCCACACGGTATGATGTTTTCTCGTCTTGCCGATTAGCTCTTAGTTAGACACAAGTACATTTAATTCGTGCATACCTATATGTTCAATTTACTGATTTTGCATATGATGACGTTACTAACCTTGCACCCAGCATCCCCTAAACTCAGATGCTGGAGGTCGCGGATTCGAACCCCGGCCAAGTCACACCAAAGGCTTGCAAAAATGGTACTAGCAGATGCCTCCCTTGGCGCTCAGCATTAAGAGGTCAGTGTTAGGACTGGTCGGCCTGATGTTAGGATTATGTGACTGCGTGGGACATCATTGCTACATGTCTGCGGCATGATGCCCCAGTGCAAGACATCACTTTAAACTGCCACACTGCGATATGACTGAATTTTTTTTTAAAGCTATGTTAAAAATCCAAATCACACACACACACACACACACACACACACACACACACACACACATGACGTTAACCGGGTCAATTCGTTCATTTTACATACATACATACATACATACATACATACATACATACATACATACATACATACATACATATTTTCGCATCGGTGGTGGCGGTCCAAAATGCTCAATGGCAATCACTTGCCTTGCATCCTGGATGCTCCGTGGTAAAGCGGATTAATATACATGAGTTTACGCTGACATAAAATATCCCATGTAATCTTTTAAGTACATTCTCGTATATCTTTTTTATATGTACGATCATGAATTAATTGAACTACCCAGAGTAAAATGGACGCATTGATCTGCATCTTTCCACACATTCATCACCGTAAGTTAGCGGGTTATTTGGAAAATAAAAATAAAACACAAATAAATGGCACATTGAAGATGATATCTATATACATTTTCTTGTTCACATTTCACTTCATTTTTTTTTTCAGAAATAAAACTGATTACAACGAGAAACTCGTTGCTCTAAGGTTGAAATTGTTTTTAAAAGCTATAGTTTGACCTATTTTGCCCTGTATGCAAAGCTTCGAGTTATCGTGTTTTGAAATTTCTCTAAAACATACAAAGGGTTTTTCAAAAATTCTAAATATTTTGTTATAACTTGTTTTTGTTTGTTTGACTTAAACACCGATCGACAGAGAAAATAGAATTCTTTAAAAATGATCCTCAGCTGTACGTGTAGCAAGCCGGATACCAGCATATATGCACATATAACGTAGCATAGGTCAAGCTAGTGACGTAAAAGTGTCCGAGAAGGCGAATTATTATGCCCCAAGCAGAACAGATTAGATCCCTTGCAGTCAACAATTTATGGCGAGTCTAACTCATATGTCAAAATTAATGTTTGCGTGTCACGCTGACCCGGACAGAATGCGCTGTGAAATTATATCTACGAAACTTTTGCACCCTTACAAAATACCCTCGTACATTGAACAAATTCTCCACAAAGTGTGACAGCATTAATTAGTTGTTCCAAAACAGTGAGAAGGCTAGAGACTAATTAAGAAATTAGGTATAGGGCACCTATTACACAGTGGGTCAATAACTGTCAGTTAATTGTCAATGATAACATAGTAATTCAGGTTTATATAAGAGGTGCCGGGTACCAGGGTGAAAAGCTTAACGGAAGAATGATATTAATCAATTTTTATGCACATAAAACTTTTTTCTGACCGGCCTGGCTATTGGGGATTCCTGACTGGTGTGTGGGGGAGGGGGCAGAGCTGCAAATACCTCCTCCATTGAATTGAGGAGTGTCACTGAAACGACTCCACAATACTTCTTTTAGCATAATAGTTAACAAATCTGCATATATTGTTCAAAATAATTCCGTTGCACTCCCAAAACAGCAGTACCCAAAGAGTTACGTGTGACACTACAAAGTTACATGCACAGTTATGTAACAAACCAAAATCGAAATCATTTTCACAAAAGTGTTAAACTTTTATTTGACGGTTCTAAAAATTTGTATTTTGTATTTTTATAGCAATTTTGGTAAGGTAATTGTAGGAAACGTTGTTACTAAAGCACCAGTAATGAATTTCCGATAGTATTCATATTTCCATGTTAACATTATTGTATGTAGCTTCTCCAATAATTTTTTCGCTCGAAATACATGATATAAATCAAAAGATCATAACGTATCATATTTGAAGAGTTTTGTCCTGTAATAGCAATCTATTAATCTGATAAACGGAATCAATCCCACTTTAAAGCTTATTTAGACCCGCACACGTACACACACACACACACACACACACACACACACACATATATAGTATATATATATATATATATATATATATATATATATATATATATATATATATATATATATATATATATATATATATATATATATATATATATACACACACACACACACATTTACATATAAATATATCAGTAAAGTGCATACACATCAAATATTTTTTATTAATCCTGAGTTGCGTGTCTCGAGAGTCAAATTATTAATATGTAATTAATGTCCAATGTGTATAAAACGTTTTAGATTGGGATCCCTGGGTGAAGTCGTGATGTCTTTCTTAACACCAGTGAATTTAACCCCTGGATCAAAACACTTGATTGAGATTCCTACCTCATCACAAAACATGCAACTACTACGCGTGGAAAGACAATTTTATCCATGGAACTGACATTCACCCCGGGGTTTATCCCAGCCACAAAGACCTATCCGTAACATGAAAACCATTGACTTGAAGAGACGAATCGATTTATGCAAATGACATTGACACCGGAGTCAATTCCTACCCCTAAACTTAGAATATGTAACATTTGCTGATTGTTAATTATATATTCAGATTTAATTTGCTTATTTGCACACCTACGTACTGTATAAGCTTCATGGAAATAAATGTACAAATCTTGTTATGTAGTGTTATGACTCTAGGTCTTAAAATATGAAACAGAAAGAAAGTGAATAGTACAATTTAAGTAAAATCAACAGGCAATTTATTTCCCTACAATACAAAATGAAAATTCCAAAGGCGCTTACAATATTGTGAATTAAATTCCAAATAATCACAAATGTTCAATCACAAGTCCAAAAATATAGAATATTCCGAATGAATTTCAATAATCTTGAATGTTCTGATGTGCCACAGTGATGCAATTCAGATGGTTTTTAATGAGTTTGCAATATTCCCAAAAAGAGATTAATCCAAAATCAGTAAGCACTTATCAAGTCTAATGAAAAATTTTAAAAAAATAATTCCTTTCATACTATTCTGAACTCAGCTGTAAGCTTTGATAATAAATGGATTCTACATACTGATCTAATATATAAATGAATTATGTGTTTATCAAAATCCCTATTTTTGAAAATATTACTTGACCTACGTCATAAAATATAATCCAAGGCAAAAACACAACCTAATTGTAAGAATATACATGTATATATAATTTATATAAAAAGTAGATTTACAGAAAACGATAGTCGATTAATAGATGATATAATATGCAAAATATACTGCCGGAAATCTTTAATTTGGCACGGCTGAATGGGTTTTTATGTTCCAAATTTTACAAGTATTTAATTCTAGTGATACATTCATATGCATCATTAAATTACTTTACAATAATATTGTGAAAGTAGTAAGATAATAACTGCCTACCTGAAAAGTATAGTTCAAGGAGTTATGTAGGGATGTTCAGCTTCTGCCTTGATGTTTGTGTTAGTTGTTCCAGTACTGGCTATTAAATAAATCAAATTCATGATATTAAAGATTAGACAAAGAAATAATGAAAGAAAACAATTTCACAGTGTGCGAATATATCTTCAAAACTATATTTATCTTCTTTCTTCATCGACTACTGTCCATCTGCTGTCTATTTAATTAATTCCCATTTGATTACACTTTTATTTAAATGAATATTATTTCATTTGTCATGATTGTAAGAGGTAAACAAAATGTTTAATTGAATTTAAGTTCAAGATCTGATCTTGTAACGAGTTAGTGAATTTTTCAATTAGAAACGGTCAGTTTCCAAAGCATTCTGTTGTGTCATAGGTCAGATGTCAGTTTGTATATAAGTAGAAGTTTTACAAAATTAATATCTTCATTCCTATCTTAAAATTTGTCTGTGTAATCATTTTTGAGAGGAATTATTTATTTAAATTATTCATTGAAAATACAAAGCGCTCATGGAATTTTTGGACTAAAACACCACTTTTGGGATTATCGAAGACTCATTCAAAGATATTCTGGATCGTAACATTCTGGTACATCAAGACTTTCAAGACTTTTGAAAGTCGTTCAGAACATTCTATACTTTAGGACTTGTGATGACATTTAAGATCATTTGGAATTTAATTCACAATACCTTTGTATTGATGGGAAATGAATTGATTGTTGATTGTACTAAACTTGTTGGTTTCGTTTCTTTCTGTTACATAGTTTAAGGCCTAGAGTCGTAATAATACAAGGAAAGGGTAAATTGTGTTTAAGGTACTAAAATTTAAACCTCTCAACGTGTAGTTTAGAACAAAGATATACAAACACACAAATGGTATTTGAAATAAAAAGTTATAGGAATAATTTATTAATATAATGTTTGATTTTTAAAGATTTGTTTATTGTTTTTAAGGTAAGCTAATTGGTACGTCTAGGGCCTGAAATTAAGTAACAAGACAAGGTAAACCCAACAAGCATTAAATTTCCAAAATATAAATTTAGTTAAACAAAATATAAAATCAAACAAAGTGAAAGAATTAAAAATAACTTACTGTGTATGAATTCCTAGAATATCCTATATTTCAATTTTAGGACTTAAAATAAGTAACAGAAAAGAATGAGAACCAACAAGCTTTGTAAAATTCAACACATAATATATTTCCTTAGAATACAAATTGAAAATATAAAAAAAAAAAACTTACGGTATTGAATTAAATCACAAATAATCCTAGAATTTCGAACACAAGTCCTAATAATTTAAGTTTTGAACAAACTTGAGTGGTATTCTAAAACAAGTCCAACGCCGGAAGTGTTGATGTGCCTGTGGTGGCCTGTGTCGTAGTGATGTGCCAACAGTCATCTGTTGAATCACAATAATACAATCGAAGAATATATCATTATTTGAAATTTCACTATTAATCCAAGTATCTATTTCCAAATAATTAAATAAGTCAAGCCCAAATTAAATACTGGACACAATAATACAACTGATTATGCTCAGATCTTAATGCACGAATAAATAATTTCTACAAAAACAAGATTACATAGCCCTCTTCTTGACATCAGGTCACAATTAACATTTTTATAAAAACAACAACAACCTATTACATAGTGGAAAAGTTCATTCTGGAAGTTTCCAAATGTTTACAAGATGAAATCTTAGTTATAATTAGAAGGTCTATTTCTAAAATTATAATATAAAGTGTAGTAAGTAACAGTTAGACGCGGCATTTCGTGGTTAATTTCATTGTTTTGGACTGAGCTTCAGATAAACATGTTTACAAAGTCAAAATGAATGATTCAGGTAGAAAATGAACTTGATTTTGGACAAGGTCAGGCTCTAAATACGATTATCCATAGTATATAATGAATAAAAGAAAAGCGAAGAAACAATGCAAATTAAATATACATAACACCCCTCCTTATAAAGAAAATGAAAGATTTATGCAATAAAGCTTTCTTTTAACTATTAGTCAAATGTACATTTAATACAAATTTACATAAGATGAAGTCTAATGAATGACACAAAGTATACATGAAACGATATAATATTGCCATACACATAAAAGTGAATTTGCTATTAGATTATTTATCCCTTGACGTTCCTGATGTCAATATTGTATTTCTGCAACATCAAACTCCAACTTAATAAACTTTGAGGTTCTTTTTCACCTTGCTAAGGAAAGTAAGGGGGTTGTGATCACTAAATACATTAATCGGAGAGGGAACTGAACTATATTCACTTCAAAGTGTTGTAAAGCCAATATCAAAGCCAAACTTCCTTCTTGATTGAGGAATAATTTCTCTGGTGCTTATTTAATTTATTGGAAAAATAGCTCACGGGGAGGTCTACACCATTATGTCAGAGGTTCAGCAATTGTGGAAAAATTGGAACAAAATTTCCGATTGTATCCAGCAATACCCAAAAATCGCATCAGTTGCCGTTTACTGATAGGCACAGGGAATTAAAATATAGCCTTGACTTTAGCATCTATAGGTTAACTTGTCCATGTCCCACAATATGTGCTAGAAATGTAACACAAACACGGAAAAAGTCACTTTTGGATAAATTAATTGTCAAAATTGCATGATCGAGTCTGTCCAAGAATTTCCGAATTGTCTCCATGTCTCGTTGATGTAAGCATCACAGTTATCTTGACCAGATGTTAATATGTTTATTAAACGTTGAAAAATGCAAGGCAAACCTTTCATCCCAAAGGACATCACTTTATATCGATAAAGACCATCTGGAGTCACGAATGCCGAAATTTCCGTTGCCCTTTCTGTCAGTGGAATTTCCCACAAACCTTCAAAAGGTGAAATTTGGTGACATATTTTGCATGTCTAATTTTGCCAATGATGTTGTCGATTCTTGGCAATGGAAACAAAAACTATTACCTAAATGACAATTTCATTCTGGAAGGTTCCAAATGTGTACAAGATAAAATCTTAGTTATAATTAGAAGACCTGTTTCTAAAAATTATAATATAAAATGTAGTAAACAAACATGTAGACTCGGCATTTCATGGGGAATTTCCAATGTTTCTTTTTAATCAGCATTGACACCAACATGTTTACAAAACCAAAATCAATGATTCAGGTCAGGTATAAAATGAACTTGATTTTGGACAAAGACACATCCAAAATACGATTATTCATAACATATAATGAAAAAAAACTAACTAACAATGCCATTTAAATATACATAACACCTAAATTGTACCATTAACTTCTCACTAATCCGGAAACTGTCCAAAGGGTATTCCGAATGAAGGTTCTTATCTGTTTATGTGCTATCGCGCTAGCACTGAAAAATCAGTTCTAAATCTGAATGTTTTTACTTTAGTATAATCACGCGAACGGACAATAAATATTACTGAAGTCTTTGAAAGTTTCAGATAATCCGATAGAATCAATTAACCATTCAAGTCCTTGAGTAAGTTCACATAATCTAATAAACACTGATTGTTTAAATTAAAGATTATCCACTCCGCTAAATCCATGGAGCATTATTATAATGAATCATTATTTCTTCTCAACGACTCTTACAAACTGGCTTAACTGGAGAATGAATAACCGGTGCTTTAAATCCATTATATAGTCACCTTATGCATATCAAATAAACAAAATCTGAATCACCAAAAGATTCACGAACAATTTAAATCATTATTTCTTTCAAAATACATGTTTAATCAACAATACTTTTTATTTATCGACGGCTAGGTCGCTCGTGATAAAATCTATAGTATAAAAATGTACTCCCTAGAATCATGCTATCTTGACTTGACCTACATTCAAATAATGCGTGGCGTATTTAATCTAAATAGGTTTTTACTTAACCATAGCGTTCGACCTTGGCTTATGAATGAGTTTCCTACGACGTATTGTACATGTACTTTACTATAGTACTAGCCAGGCACGGACTTTAAAGAACTATAATAAAAAATATCATAAATACAAATAACGTGGAATAAAACTATATTATAAATTAAATAGATGATATAGATAATGCAGATATTCGTAACATAATGTTTTTTTTTTTGTGTGGGCAGGAAAAGGTTGTTTATAGGATGGCTACGGTTTTGTGTGGTATTCGAAATGCATTCTCAGAGAGAGAGAG
>JAECUM010015973.1:0-51936 GCA_016617855.1 Megalonaias nervosa | reverse complement strand
ATCACCAGGCTGGACATGCATGTGAGTCTTCACTGGCTCCGTGGAAATAGGTTTCTCTTTTATGGTTGCCTTTCGTTGTTGCATTCAGTACTACACTTTGTATTGATCTCATACCTTGCTGCAGCTGCCATATTTATATCATTTTTGGAATCCTGTCAGCTGCCCTGACAACCAAGCACAACTCTAACACCTTGCAACTACCCCAGGGCAAGTGTCACAATTTGTTGATTGCCAATACCAGCACCTGATGACTTAGGTGTATTTTGTATTCTCTGGCATTCTGAGTTACTAGAAGTACTATTAGATATGGTCTTGCAATTGTCTCCCTTAATTCAAGTCACAAATAAAAGGAAGACAATTGTAAATACAAATCTCTTCTCATAATATTGGATTGCACCCACGTCATTAAAATATTTTTCAAATGCACAGGTTCAATGTACATTCAATCTTTAAAGCTGTATGATATCTGAGCGTGGCGATAGGTATTTGTAATCGGTATATGAGGTTTGTATGATATCCATAGCGACTTTATTCCGTATACTTTAGAGCAGATATGAATGCAAAGACCAATGAAAATTCTGTTACAGCTTTCGTTTATAATCTGATACAACTGGCAAGGCAACCTCAGAATCACTGAATGCTTTGGATCTATTTCGTCCTGAAAATAAATAATTCAATCTCAACATTGATTCAGTAATGAGGCACAACTTCAAATGCTTCTGATAACATGAGCATTAGTATCGCATCTACAGCAAGAGTTATATTGAAGGTCTGAATTCCTATTGATGTTTATCTTATCTGAACCAACAATCAATAAACACGTCATGGATGAGCATAAATCATTCCTTAGTCAATAGAAGCAATATGGTTACGATTTCCAGTAGTCTTGGATGAACAATATGTTTAATGATTCATCACTTTTCAGCTATCATTGAAATTAGACCCTTTTCTGGATCAAATACCCGAAGCCTGTTTGGTCCTGACAGGTACTACACTATCAAAGATAAAACAACTTCCTGTCTTGCACGTAACATCATTGTGTAATTTTTTTTATTTCTTTTCAAAACGTTTTGCGTCTATTAAGGTCGACTTATAAGTTGAAACATCATGCGTAAAACAAGAAGTACACAGTTGTATAATTAAAAGACGTAATTACAGTCTTGGTTTGAATTTGGAATCTCACAGACAATTATTCACCATCTGTACCTACCCACACTTTGTTTCATTTGTAAATCATTTTTGTTAGTCCACCTTTTATTCTTCTCAGATTCCTGTAGAAATGAATAATTTATATGTAATACATGTTCACTAGGCGAGTGAAGTTTTTCTTTTCCGATCAGAATTTGACTCTAAAAGAAATAATACATATTTGGGTTGAGTATTTTTATTCATCTTTGAGCAAAAATGGAGAGAATTATGCTTTGGCAGCTGTATATTACATGCTCAGAAAATTCCTTTTGAAGATGGATTGTTTGCGATCGGTCTGCTTAGGGATTTTTTGTTGTTGATTGTTTTGAAATATTTGTGTTTATTTTTCATTCTTTTGTCGGCTAGAACACTAGAGAAATGAAGTTCCAATTTGTCTTCTTCTATTTATCAACATGCTCTATGTCGTCATTGTCGCATCACGTGGATAACGTCTCTGAATTCTCTAGACTGTAGTACAAAAAAGCAAGGTATGTTATGAAAATTAGTATGATTGGATCAGGGGTCATTAAGTTTATGGTCAAGTCTGAGGAAATTCTTACATTGTAATAAAAGGATTTGGCAGTGATCATACTATTATTACGTCAATACAAGACAATTTTGAGATCTGAGTGTTGACGCTTTTAAATTTGCACTTCCCGGAGTGACAAGTTACTTTTTGTATGTCAACGTATGAAGAACTTATATGAAAATTGTTCGAGTGAGTGTATTTTCACCATCGTTACTGTAGCTGATGGAAAGGTAATACATGTTTGTCTAGACATGGATATTGCAGGTTTTGTCCATTGATTTATTTGTTGTGAAACATGTCATGGGATAGGATTGGGATTGCTATTTTTATGGTGCGTTGAAGGTCAAGATAACAATGATTGCCACGTATTCTTGTTCGTCCACTACATGTGAAGAAAAGACAAAGAAAGAATCCGTAAATGAGAAACATTTAATGACATTACCTCATTCAGAATTATTACTTCGACCGTATTCAGTATATTCCAATACACGTATTCCATAGCAAAACTGGGCGATATTTTACGAATTGTGTTTTCCTACTTCAAAAAATATTTCAATTCCATAACCTTTCTATTCCTTATGTTAGCGAGTACAGAATCTTGTTTTTAAAGATCTCTGACAGGATAAATGTTATATGCAGTAGTTTGATATGGTATAAAAAACTGGAATATATATTTCCTAGTTCAGTTCAAATACATCGATGTAATCTGTTTGTATGCGTGTGTTTTGTATTTATATGCTGTTTTTCCATGTTGTTGGCCTTTGAGAAAGGATTAGTAGATCTAGAAGCGTTCGGGCCTGAGAAAGGATTGGTAGATCTAGAAGCGTTCAGACCTGAGAAAGGATTAGTGGATCTAGTACAACTAATCGGAATTCAACGTCTGATAAGACTGATCAGAAATCCTTGTCTCTTCTTACGTGCACTTATTGCAAGAAAATGGGGCACGTTATTTCTGATTGCTTTAAGTTAAAAAATAAGCAACAGAATAAAGACAGAGCAGTTCCAAATGCTCTTGTTTCTGATAGGTCATGTATTGGAAACAATACATTTGTGGGGTCAAACAAACCCCAATCTCAGTCTGATCCTATTATGGAGAATTTATGAACCATTTATGTCGAAGGGTTCTATATCACTTATTGGTGATTAGACCAATCCTATCCCTATTAAAATGTTAAGGGACACAGGAGCTTCTCAGAGTCTTTTTATTGTCAGGTATTTTGCCTTTTCTGAGATGTCTTCTTCTGAAAGCGTTCTTGTTCAGGGAGTAGAGTGCAGTTTTATTCAAATTCCTCTCCATAATGTTAATTTAACATCAGACTTAGTTAAAGGGCCAGTGACTGTTGGCGCTGTGAATTCTTTACCCTTTGAGGGCTTTCATTTATTGCTAGGCAATAACTTTGCTGGAGATAAGGTTGTGGTTAATCCACTTGTAACTGACAAGCCTTGTTTAGATCAAAAGGTTTTTCTTATTGTAAATGAAATCCCTGGATGATCTACACCATTTTTATCTTCCTTAATTAATACACCACCAACCCCTACATCACTCGCATCAACATATACTTTAAATGATTGATTAAGGAAGACCTGTACATTTCTAGTATTGAAATTACATGGGACTTTTCATTCGTTTAGGACTTTCAAATACTTTTATAAGGACAAATTTCGATTCACTTCATTACACTGTAAGTTTCACTCACATTTTTCATTTATCACTTTAATAATTAAATTGTTTGCTAAGTTTTACAAAACTTTTTGGTTTTGCTTCTTTTGTGTTTTATATATATATATATATATATATATATATATATATATATATATATATATATATATAAAGATTTTATATACATTTATAACTTAGAAGACTATATTGATTATATATTATTATACAATTAGCGGAGAAGCAATATAAGACAAGTTTAATTTCGTTTATTCCCATTAAATTATATATAACAAGTAATATCTGAAAACGTTGAGCCAAATAGGAAACAAAAACTGAAACACTGGCAGCCAAGCGGGGAGCTAGGTTGATGAACAGTCGATTAAAAGTTAGCTAATTTTATAGACAGAACTCTTCAAAAGAATCCCAACACTTTTACGTAAGCAAGAAACAAACGAACCTAATCTATCTAAATGAATAGAAAAAGAGGTTGAGAATGAAGCAAGAAGACCTTTCCAAGTGTCTAGATGGGCTGGTAATGTAGCTGTAGTAAAGCAAGTTTTCAAGGAAAGATGTATATAGAGTTAAACTGATATCTGGGTTACCTAAATTTGCGTTTGAAAAAAAAAAGATTAGCATATTTTTCCTCATGATAAATAAGAACAACCAAAAACGATTTGTGAATTAAACTTTGTTGATATGAAATGTCCTCTTTCGTTGAAAGATGTTTCTAAATTGGAAAACTTAAATAACGACGCATCGATTTATGTTCATTTGATGGCAAAATGAATTATATTGACTGTAAGTTTCGACAAGAAAATGAAAATGTGTATCGATATGTTACTTATTAAAAAAGAACTCAAAGTTAGCATATGACAGTAGCGAATGTAAGTAAAAGAAATATATATGTAAGACATATTTATACGTTGTACTAGTGAAGAATTGTTAGATAAACATGATGTTGCTTGTGTTAGGAATTAAATCAAGAGAGCACCGTTTAATGTTACCATGTTAATATTTAAAAATTATAAAAAGCAGATGAAAGTACCATTTGTAATACATGTTGATTTTAAAACACTTAAAATAATAAAGCAGACAATGCAGAAGGAAGTTGCTGAGTAACTCTCGTGTAGTTTTTCACGACTTGCTGTTAAATGTGATGGTTCTCTAATAGGCAGAATATTACACCATGCAGATAATGTTGTTACATGTGATGGTACTCTAATAGGCAGAATATTACACCATGCAGATAATGTTGTTACATGTGATGGTACTCTAATAGGCAGAATATTACACCATGCAGATAATGTTGTTACATGTGATGGTACTCTAATAGGCAGAATATTACACCATGCAGATAATGTTGTTACATGTGATGGTACTCTAATAGGCAGAATATTACACCATGCAGATAATGTTGTTACATGTGATGGTACTCTAATAGGCAGAATATTACACCATGCAGATAATGTTGTTACATGTGATGGTACTCTAATAGGCAGAATATTACACCATGCAGATAATGTTGTTACATGTGATGGTACTCTAATAGGCAGAATATTACACCATGCAGATAATGTTGTTACATGTGATGGTACTCTAATAGGCAGAATATTACACCATGCAGATAATGTTGTTACATGCGATGGTACTCTAATTAGCAGAGATTACATGATGCAGATAATGATGTCATGTGTGATGGTACTATATTGAGCAGAGTATTATACTATGTAGATAATGATATTAAATGTAATGGTACTCCAAAAAGTATTACACCATGTAGATAATGATGTTAAATGCGATGGTACTCTAATGAGCAGAGTATTACACCGTGTAGATAATGATGTTAAATGCGATGGTACTCCAATGAGCAGAGTATTACACCGTGTATATAATGATGTTAGATAGATTCCTAGTAGTTTATATGATGAAATGGAAAAAATAGGCTTATGTTAAAAAAATCCACCACGTTTGAAAATCACAGACCATAAAAAAAACAACTTTAATAATGGAACTGCTTGCCATATTTATGTTAAACAAATAGGTGTCGATGATAAGATTAGAAGTCTTTGTCATGGTACTGGTAAATAGATAGGAGCTGCCCGTATAGCTTGTAACCTACAAATCCCTTGATAAGACTAATGTCCCTGTGGTTTTCTGCATTTAATAATGTCTGGCACTGGAACATCAAAACTAGAAAACACCTCTGATATCAAATACCATGGAAAATATATGAACAATATGAATATATTTACAATTCCTTAATAGTACTTTGGCTAAATTAGCATCCTACCTTACAAACGACGATTTTAGCATTGTTACTAAACATATTGATAAAGATAAAATTTAATTATTAACTAAAACGGTGTTTATCCATATGATTAAATTAAAGACAAATAATCTGCCAGGAAAGGACTCGTTCCACTTATTGCTAAGTAAATCAAAAATATCAAATGAAGATTATGAACAAGCGCTAAAAGGTTTGAGAGACCTTATAAAATAAATAACATTGCTGAATCTCATGACGGATGCTTTGTTACTTGCTGGTGCTTTTGAAAACTTGAGAAATGTGGCATTCAAACATTATGGTTTAGATCCAGTCCATCATTTCACTAGTCCAGATATGTCCATAATGCATGTTTAAAATAACAAACTAAATTAAAGCTATTAACAGATATTAATATGCATTTGTTTATTGAAGGACGGCACTTCATTGGGTAACAAAACTACCTTTTAAAGCTAATAATCCTATTGTTATTGGTTATGAAACAAACAAACCAAATAACTGGACTATGCATTTTAATGCTAAGATTTTATATGAACTTGCAATAATTCGAGCTTTAGCGGCTTCTAAATTGAATAGATTTCAGTGGCTAAATTAATGGATAATATTCCAGAGGACCCTACAAGGGTCATATTTAATTTAGAACACACTGAAAACCTACAAGCTGAACATAGTTGTTATCCATCAGGCCATTCCCCAGGGTAAGGCGAACAAGGCAACCGCCTTGGGCCCCGTGCTTATCCGCAATGCAGTTTTGTTGCTTGGGGCCCCGCGCTCATCGCTTGCTGTCTTGGGCCCCGCACATCCTAGGGCCGGGCCTGTTATCCATTAGCATCCGATACTTTAAAAGTTATAGAAGAATCGTTAAGTAACATCAAGTTAAATTAGTTCAAGATTTAGATAGTAGATTAATACCCTGATACATTAGGACCCATGAGTACAACTCAATATATAGTAAATTATAGAAACCTAAAGTGGTGTAACAATCTTGGTATGAAAGTAACAAAGGTTCGTAGGTTACTAGGGTTTAGTCAAGACAAACACATGGCTCCATCTATCCAATTAAATACTGATCTTGGCAAACTATATTAGACTTGAGTAAATTGCTTACGCATGACTAGTATTATAATCATTTAAAAGCTAAATATAGAAACATCGTTGAGTTATTATATATTGAGAGTTTTAGCCTTTTATTGGAAACCACAACAGACAATTTTATGATGAAATGAAAAAGAATAATCTAATGTATGATATAAGTGATTACCCAAGCGATCATTCTTTATATGATATAGGAAATAAAACAATTGATGGGAAATGTAACGACGAATGTAACAAATAGTAAAAAAAAAATAATGTATGGCCTACCTCCTAAAATACACTTCCTTGGTGGCGATGAAAAAAAATAAAATTAATAAAGGCAAGGGTCAGGAACTGACTTAGCAAACTCAGGGCCCGATTTGGATCATTTTGGCCGGCTCCCTGTGAGCACGACTTTTGGAAATAAACTTTTAAACAAGTTTTATGTGATATTGAACTTAATATTTTCTTCCATCGCTTTAAAATAACTTTCTCTATATAGATATATTTGTTAAAAATTACAAACGCGCGGTGCCCCTGTGAGCGCGGTGCCCGATTGGGCCAAATCGGTCCATTTGGCCTAAGGCCGGCCCTGGAAAGGGTGTAATGTCTTCGGTGATTTAGAAGGAATTAAATCATGCCCTTTCCAAAAGGCTGTATTTGAAAAATTAGCATAATATGTATTCCATAATGGTAACAATTATCAAATGTGTACTTAATAAAACAAGCTTATCATCCGTATATACTATACCATTTATTCTAGAAGATATATTTGGACTTATGAGTTGGAAATAGCATAATAAATATGAAGCAATTCTTTATGTTAAGTTCCTTTTACTTATAATATGTGTAACATCAACCACGTCATTTTTTCATTTCACAGCTAACTGATTAATTTGTCTAATTTTATTGGAGACACAACTAAACTAAAATTAGGTAATATTTTGCAACTTTGTCTACATTTAAATAATATTTCGTATTTTATAATAAATTTGAAATAGTGCAACAAAAATAGCCCTATATATGTGGTTGTGTTGGAGTAAATGAGTCAATGTTCCCGTTGTGTAAAACATCCTCAGATGAATGGTCCTCCGTAACATGTATTTTCAAATACCTATCAATAAAATCATTAAAGTGAGAAACTTTAAGTACGATAATACATAATAAGCTGTATAAGTAATACTCTGATTTGTCATTCTTTTGTAAATATTCTAAATTAAGAAAGTCATCAACATGTTAGGATACAGACTATTAAAATAATTATCTATGATATATGCTTCAATAATTAAAATAGAGCTCACACACTGAAGACCATGTCACACACTGCAGACCATGCCACACGCTGAACAACTGCCCACTGACAAAGTTCCCCGGTGGACTGCAGGCTCTGCACGTTGCTGGCGATGGTGCTGTTAAATGGCTGGGCATGCACTGCACACGATAAATAAATAAATAATAATTAAAATAGAAAAATCATCCCACACTTAAAGAACTTAGATGGAGCAATAATATAAAAATGTGCTTGCTGATCTCTTTAGAAAAATTTAAATAAAAAAACTGAAACGCAATATATATATGCTTGCGATAGATTTTTTTTACTGTATGTATTAAACCATCAATATCTGTCACAAACTTAAATATGTATGCATACATATGCTGATGTCCAAAACGCTAAAGGCGATAAGTTCATATCATGTTTCTTAGACGCATACTCATTTCATAGCTATTTGAATAAAAATGTGATCACAATTTTCTGGTACGGAAAGCAAAATTGTTAGGTCTTTTCCTGAACAAAATTAAGAAGAGGAAAAACTCAATATCTGATACTATATCGAAACTGGAGTAAATTATTGAACTGTAATTATTTGGATTTTGATGCCTGTCCGTGCTGGATATTCCGTGCATAAATGTACGGAAAAAATAATTCTTTTCCGGCTAAGAACCCTGATAATATGCCTCAGAGACATTGCAAGTCTTGAATTACCTTCTGCTCACTCAGAAATTGTCCACCTTAAGAGAATAGATGATGCGTTACATATTTACCGGGTTAATAGTGCTGAATTAAGGGTTATGTTGCCGGTCTGCCAGCAGCAGAAACCGGAAAGGCAGGTCCATTACCATTTATCATACGGATATAATTTATCGAAGCCGAACGGTTATGGTCATAGTAAACATCGTCTTGTCCGCCTTTCTGTATGCATTATCAATAATTTACTGTGTGCTCCATTAACATAGGGAAATAACATATACACAATAATGTGCAGACAAGATGTTTCGGCATGATAGTCAAGGATCAATTGTCACACACATTTTCTGAGATTTCCGCTACAGTAGTTTTGTTTTATTTCTAAATTTTGTTTAATTGTAGTATATAAAGATTTCAAGACGTAATCGATAGATACGATGAATTCTTTACTTGTATCGTTTGTTTTAGCGACTTTGATCAATTTTATGATTTATTCTGCATCAGATCATAATTTCGACATTTAAAGCCCCAAGTTATTTTTTCATGAATTTCCGATTTATTCCCAAATTACAACAGCCAAAATTTTGATTAGAAAGATGGCTCAAACAATATTTAATATTTATATACCTTCTATCAAATCTTTGATTATCCCTATCGGCTTCGGTGGATGTATAGGTTGATGATAGCAGACGGATTATCTCCATCATCTTTAACTGATTACATGTTCATGATGGTAGACGTTCTAGAAGCCGAAAGCACATGGCGTTAGCTTGTAACTTTGTAATCGGAAGAATATTGAAACGTCATTTATTCCATGTTAGAAATTGATTACATTTTGAATTAATGACATTCTTCTGTGTGTTTGTTTGTGCGTGTGTGTGTTTGTTTATATGTATGCGTGCGTGTGTGTGTATGTGTGTGTGGAAGGGAGACAATTAACTGATTACATTTTGAATGAATGACATTCTTGTGTGTGTTTTTGTGTGTGCATGTTTGTGTTTGTGTATGTGTGTGCGTGTCTGTGCGTGTGTGGAAAGGAGACAATAAATTGATTATATTTTGAATGATTGACATTCTTGTGTGTGTGTGTGTGTGTGTGTGTGTGTGTGTGTGTGTGTAAAGGAGACAATGAATCCTTGCATAGCATATATTTGACAATATCAACGGTATGTATTGTCATACCAGATCAATACAACTTAATTACAAAGCATGAATCGAGTTTTAATTGAAAAAGTGAATGAGAGTATTATACTGACAATACAGTATAAAACCGTCATCAGGTGGATTCCCATGAGGCTTTAATAATGATTCATGTATTGCTCGGAAGAGAACTACAGTATCGTTTTCAATCGGTTCAGTTGTCAAAAAGACGATAGCCAAGCACGTAGAGTCATTTCAAGCTAAATATTGTCTTTTCAGATAGATTCAGTTGTCAATAAATTTCCTCCTTGCACTTTAATACTATACTGATTGATCAATTATAAAATTATACAGTTTAAATGTCTTTATTGTACGACTTTAATGTAACACTTAAATCACCATTGACCGTAACCAAGGATTTTATTTACGTTAGCTCAATACTGCAAACTCTGTTTATAACGAAGTCTGATGCTATGATTAGATAAGAAGCACATAATAAAATATAAGAAGCACATAACAGTCTATTCCAGTATTTTATATGAAATTTTACCTCAGTCATAATGAAATTTTAATGTAAAAGTAGTGAATGGGAATACCATAGGGACAATGGGACTTCTAAGTTAAATTTGGATGTTTGTACTATAGGGACAATGGGAACGAACATTACAGACAGGGTCTTTGTATTATAGGGACAAAAGGTATAAAAGGAGTGGGACTGTATAGGGACAAGGGGAATTGAACATAGGGAATGTATAGCGACAATGGATTGGGACTGTATAGGTACAATTTGAATTGAACAGGGGTGACGTCACGGTACTCGATTCTGACAACAATGACCTCAGTCGGGCAAAACAGTGTGGCAAGGGGCTGACCTGAAAACGCGTTACTCTAGGGACAAAGAGAGACATAGAGACATGGTTAGAGACATAGACATATTACACAAACATAGATTTATGGACATAAATCTAACACACCAAAAAATCGACTAAAAACTTTTTTGGCAAGAGAGAATATGTATCTTTTCGAGGCAATGGAGTGGCCCTGAAAAGGGCCTTTGGTTTTTATGTTAACACCATTCAGTTCACACAGAGGGCATCGCACGGAACTTCTTCTCTTCCTCAAACTTCGTCTGACCTCTGGACCATAGATTAATACTCTCTTCGGACAGCCTTGTCTCTCCACATAGATTCTTCGTTTCCAGTGGGCTGTCTCTGTGATCTTGGCAATTGCCCATGATGATTTGACATGCATGGGATAGTCCGGGTTGAACAGCATCGACGAAAGGAGGGGAGACGATTCTACGTTAGTCCACATCTTGTGGCGAGAACAGGTGAAGCGAAAGAAGTGAACTGCGGTTAATTATAGTGGAAGAGCGGATCTAAACGGACTGAGTTCTTTCACCAGTCCTAACACGAGTTACAAAATTCAGTCACAGTGCGGAGTCTGTCTTCCAATCCGAAGAGAGTAGCCTGTGACGTCACATTCCCTATATAGGCGTGCTAGCGTCTTTGCGCAGTGAATCAATGCGACAGAGTTAGTACATGAGGGAAACTAAGAAGACAATGAATTGGGGTGCACCGGCTGTAGAGACGCGGAGTGATGGCATAGCAGTGGCTACTAAAACAACTACAGTCCTACTTCCAGAAGAGAACGATTTTAATTGGGATTTAGCGGATTTTCTCTCTTCACAAGAATTTGTTCCGGTACCAGTACCTTCTCCGTTTTCTCCTTCCTTACCGTACGTCGAGGATTTTAAACAGAGACAGAAGAAGATTGGAGAAATTGGAGAAATTTTTGCAACAACAGAAAGAAGCACAACAAGCCTTTCTCATTCAACGGTAAGAGCGAGAAGAAGAAGAGGCAAGAAGAAAACAACAGGAAAGGCCGAGAAGTAGGGCTTGGCCGTGGCAAAGGGATAAGGCAGTTAAAGCTCATTACTTCCCGTTCCTGAGTTTGTTTTAATTTATAAAAAAAGAACAAAAATAAAACAAACACTCAACGGTCCTTTTCAGGGCCACCCATGTCTCTCGAAAAGGGACTACTCAATGATTGTCAAAATCAAATAAAACTAAAACTTTTTTCCCCATGATGTACATGTGTGAGTACGTGAGTGTAGGTCCTTATGATTATAAAATCAAAACCAAAAGACACTTAGGTTTTTCTTTCTAGTATATTCTCTGGTACAAATTACAATCCAATTTCACAACACATCCCTTTATAAAGTTCATTTGTCTTCTTTTCTTTTCATTCTCTCCTCTTTTAAATTTCTTCACTGTCACGGGTTTTTCCTCTTCTTTCTCGTTTTCTTCTCGTCTTCTTTTCTTCTCTTTCTGGACATTTCTGGGTTCTTCCTTTTCAAAGAGTACCTCTTCGTGCTGTTCTGAACCCCTCTCTCCCTCCTTCTCCTGCTGTTTCTTAGGGCAGGTTGAAGACCAATGTCCTTTCTCTTGACAATGATAACAGGTATCTTGACCTTTGACCCTTTTGACATTTGTCTAGCTTTGACGTTTTGAACATTCTGAAGACCAATGCCCTTTCTTCTGTCAGATATGGCAAGTATCTTGACTTATAGCTCGAAAGGTGGGGAAGTAGTCCGTCGGCTTCTCTGAAGAAAACCTTCGTATGACGCATAGCAAAGCTCTGATCAGAAGTTCGATATGCGTTGGCTCTTCCATCTTTCTGGTAGGATTGAGAGTGAAATGAATACTTTGAGGGAAGATATTGACCCTTTATATAGCTATTTTGAAGATGACATGAGTGAGCCAGAATCCAGACCCAGAGAGTCAAAGTCAAACCAAAGTCCACCACCAGTAACCCCTGAAAACTACTAACAAATTCAAGAGACGGACAAACACTCCTCTAGAAAATTTAGAACCGCGACCTACACGTACACGGTGAAGTTTAAAGATTTCAAGTCTGACGTACCGTTGGAGAAAGCAGAGGGGTTCATCACCGATTTGTGGGATTCTTTGTTAACCACACTGAAACGGCAATATCGAGCCAACGAAGATGATGGCTTGACACATTCCATTTATCACGACAGTCTGAAATCCCCCGTTTGGATCGAGTATAGCAGGCCATCATAATTGACACCTTCCAAAGTCATCGACAAGATTCAACACGTTCAGCAGTCCAACGACAAGTTTCACATCACCGATGGAAAAGCGACACTCTACATGGCCCACGTTTTTCTTCCCAAAGGGACATGACGCAAAAAGGTGTTAGTGGTGGTCGACCTTCGCAAAGTGTTACGAATATGTAATTTAATTACTTGTGTGTTAATTTTAAATTCTTTTTTGTTTTATTTTTGTATCATTACATTATATTGTAATGATTATTTTCACGGGATCTGATATTTTTGAAAGAGATATTGTGTTTATATAAAGCGTAGTGTGACTCGCATAAGCACGATTTTTGCATGCTTTGGTTTGTCGATGTAGTAAACACTACGCGAAAACGATTGGTTATTGCCAAGGTCAATTTCCTGGCTCACGTGAAATTGCATTGTTTACTGCGCTATTTGATGATGAAATAATCACGCGTTTCATCGTGCGCGCTTGAAATGACGTCTTAGTTCAGTTTAAAAATACTCAGATCCGCGTGAAATATTCAGTCGTATAATATATCTTCAAGAAGAAGGATACATTTCTATTAAGTGCCGTAAAGAGTTGTATTTTTACATCTTTGGAGTTCGAGATGTTTTATCATAGATGACAGTTTGTTCAGAAGTTCATCTATTTTTTAGAATATAATAATTTATTCCCTGGAGAACTATACAAGTGACAAAGACATATGATGGAAATTTATTCTAATTTGAAACATTACAAGTTGCGGTTCAACGTGGAATTCTTGACATTCGTATAAAGACTTCACCTGACGTCATCATCCTCCATCTTGGAACGTCATCAAGATTCGAACCTGGATTCAGTTAAAACTATTTAGTGATTTTTTTCAGTACTAGGATAAATGTTTGGATTGTCTTCACAAACTATAAGTTCTGTTTTCTATTTTCACCTTTTCACCGTGTTTTCTAGGGAAATAAATCATATTTGTTAAAATGTACAAAGCTTGTTGGTTTCACTCTTTTCTTTTGTTACTTTTGAACGAGGCTATACGTAACAAAAGCCAAACACAGCCTCGTCCGAATTAACAACCCTCAAGACAAGATGTGTTTAGCCCGTGCCATCGTGGTGGGACCAACGTATGCTGACAAAAACGACACGGTAGAATGGAAAAGAGGCTGGCAAACTATTCGAAAATTGAAGCGAGCCAAACAATAAAGAGAAGCAGAAATCCTGTTACAGCAAGCGGGACTATCCAAAGACACTGCCTGTGGCATTCCTGAGATGCAAAAATTGCAAGATGACTTAGCTCCACGCTACACCTTGAAAGTACACTCTCAAGAAGTGCGCGAACCTCTGTTGTTTCGAGGCAAAAATTTCAAAGACGGAAAATATATTCACGTCTATCATCACGATCAACATTTTGATGCCATTACCAGTATCACCGCATTCCTGGGAGATGGTTATTATTGTGAGAAATGTGACTATGGGTATAACAATTGAGAGCAACAAAAGCATTGTGGATCGAAATGTGAGGGATGTTTGACCTCTAAACCGTCTTGGCGAAGGACAAGAACGAGTGCATTGCCCTGTTTGTCAGCGAACTTTTGTCAGCCATACCTGTTACCAACAACATCTGAAGACGCAAAGTTCACAGCGGAAAAGTCCTTGTCAACACCTGAGATTGTGCCCTACTTGTGGACAAGGCATACGAACCAATAGTACCGAGGATCACGTATGTTCAGGAAAGAAACAACGTCACATTTGTCATCAAATCGTGGACTTGGAACACGAATGCTACATTCAAAAATACCAACCCCAACAGGAGGAAGAAGAAGATGACTACAAGAAGAAGGCAATTTCATCCTTTTCGATTTCGAATGGATAAAAGAGACCAGCATTCACATTCCTAATTTCTGCGTGGCTCATCGAGCGTGCGAGAAGTACAGCCAAGAACCGATATTTTCTCATTGCCCTCACTGTAGCAAGATTCCTGGAGGACGTGAAAATATCTTTCTGGGACCTAACGTGCTGGCCGATTTTGCCCAATGATCCATTGGGTCTAAGATCCTTAGACCCTATAGTCGAAACGTGGAATCAAGAGGACATCGAACGTTACGGAGATTGCCAGCGCAATGCCACGGTGATGACTCACAATTGTTACGATCATGTAGTTTAATTACTTGTGCGTTAAAATTTGAATTCTTTCTATTTCATTTTTGTATCATTAAAGATAATTATTATTGTGATGATGATTATGTTCACAGGGTCTGACGTTTTGAAAGAAACGTCGTGTTTATTTAGAACGTAAATATGACTCTTAGGATTTCGTAAGCAATTTTATTAGATTGCTGGCTTGATGAACAAGCTAGGTAAATGATTGGTTGTGGCCAAGGTCATTTGCCAAGCTTGCATGATTATATCGTGTAATGCGATGGTGAGATTTTGAAATCATCATGAGTTCTTCGTGCGTGTGCATGAAATGACGTTTCTGTTCAGTTTAAATACTCAGGTATCTGTGAAATAGTCAGTCAGAGTCATATTTTAACACCTTGTAGAGTCGTTCATATACCTTGATAAGAAGGTATTCTTTTTCTGGTGCTGGAAAGAGTTGTTCATTTGTACGTCTGTAGAGCGAAATGTGTATTGTTATAGATGACAGCTATAGTTCATCTACTTTTTAAACAATAATTATTTTCCCTGGAGAAACTAAACACAACTGGCTTTGGACATAGACATTTAGTGAAATTGATTCTAAATTGCAACAGAACAGTACAAATTGTGATTCAAAGTGAAAATTCTGGACATTTGTGTAAAAACTTCGTCTGACGTCATCATCTACTATCTTGGAACGGAATTGAGATTCAGACTAGATTCTGTTAGAACTGTTATTGATAGGACTTATATATTTTCACAATTCGAGGACAAATGTTTGGATTTTCTTCGCAAATCGTAAGTCCTATTTCATATTTTCACCTTTTCACCGTGTTTTCTAGGGAAATAAATTATTTTTGTTAAAACTTATAATACTTGTTGTCTTCGCTCTTTTCTTTGTGTTACTTTAAGCAAGCCTATACGTAACAGAATTTCTCGGGATACGATGGACAATTTCTTCTGAAATACTATACGAAACAATGCACCGAAGGTCCTGAAGTGACTTTGAACGGAGCGAAGCTTATTTCCATGCAAGTAGGGCAAGTGCAGTTTACAGATTCGATGAGTTACTTGGCCATACCATTAAGTCGAATGCCTAAAGCATTTGGAATGAGAGAAATGGCCAAAGGCTATTTTCCGCACTTTTTCAGTACCAAAGCCGATCAACATGCCGTTCTACCCCATTTGCCTGATGCTCACTACTTTGACCCCGACAACATGCGCACCGAACAACGAGAAGCTTTCTACACTTGGTACCACATTCATCCTTTGGATCCTTTCCACTTTCAGGAAGAAATGCTAAAGTATTGTCGATTGGACGTGGACATTTTACGGCGATGCTGTGGAAAATTTCGAGAACTGTTCCTGGAACACAGAGGGATCGATTCTTTGAAAAAAGCCTGCACCATTGCCAAAGCGTGTTCCTTAGTGTACCGCAAACAAATCATGCCCGAGAAGACACTGTCTGTCATCCGCCCTCAAACGACCAATTTTGTCAAACATCAATACTCGGTCAAAGCTCTACGCTTGCTACATTACTTGTGTGACAAGGAAGACAAATGGATCCAACAAGCCCGAGGTGAAAAGACCATCGGAACGTATTCGGTGGATGGCTGGGACTTAGAAAACCCTAAGATCGTGTACGAGTTTAATGGATACTTATTTCACGGATGTCCCAGCTGTTACTGTCAACGTGACACTAAAAATCAGTTTGTACAACGTAACATGGAAGAATTTTACGAGGCCACTTGTCAGCGACTCTTAAAGTTAGAACAGCAAAAATACCAAGAGGTGGAAATGTGGGAACACGAGTACGATCACCGTTTGAAAATCGATTCCGAGTTTAAACGTATCGTGGAAAGTTGCAAGTTGGTGTACACTCTGAACCCGCAGGACAATTTGTACGGAGGACGGACGCATGACACCTGTTTGCTGTACCACGCCGACGAGGAGAAAGGAGACGAAATCAAATACTTGGACGTATGTACGCTTTATCCTTACGTGTGCAAATATTGTCACTTTCCCGCAGGGCACCCACAATTGCTGACAGAACACATCGACGTGGACAACATTCGACAATACGAAGGATTGATTAAATGTAAAGTCTTGCCTCCCACGAACTTGTACCATCCCGTTTTACCTCACCATTGCCAAGTAAAACTACTGATGTTTCCCTTGTGCCGTAATTGTGCCGAAACGTGCAACCAAGACCAACCTTGTGATCACACCCAGGAAGAACGCGCCTTGACAGGAACGTGGGTTAGCGTGGAATTGTTAAAAAAGCTCTGGACCTGGGATACTAACTGTTAGAAGTGTACGAAATTTACCACTTTCTCAAGACGGAACAATCCCACAAGGGTGACGAGACTCAGAAAGGCATTTTCGCAGACTACTTGGATGCCTTTTTGTAACTGAAACAAGAAGCCAGCTGCTATCCTTTTTGGTGCCAGTCTCCTGAAGACCAAAAGAAATTCAAAGAGAAATACTTTGAGCAGGAGGGCGTCACTTTAGACCACATCGAGAAAAACGAAGGAAGGCGATCGTTTGCCAAAGTAATGTTAAATTGTTTGTCGGGTAAAATGGAACAACGTCCGTGTTTACACAAGACGGAGTATTTGACAGAATCTTCCCGCTACTTCCAGATGATTCACGACAAAACCAAAAAAAAGATGACTCCTTTTAAACAGACACAATTCAAGTTCGGTGATTCTCAAGTGGAGTGCGATGCTGTGCCTTGCGGTTGCAGGGATGCCATACGCTGTGACCTAAGCGATTCAGTACCACATAATGGGAACTTCGCTATGACTATTACTACTACTACTACACCTACCATGGAAAGTGATGCTGTGCGTGTCACACCTGACGGATGCGAAAGCGATGCCACTCGTGATCGTGGCCTCTTTACTGGTTTTCATTGATGGATACTTTACAAGAGAACATTTGTGGTTTGCCTGTGCAGCTGAGAGAACGTATATACGGAGAGTTTATTAAAATACACGTCAAATGCAAAGAACAATTGCATCCGTTACGTCACCAATGTTTAAACCACTGGTACCTGAAACCTATAACAGGACTGATTCTGATGAAAGCGTTACAGTGGTCAGACAGTGATCAACTGCTCAATAACCAGAAGGATTGGTTTGCTATTGATTTTATTTACTACAAGGTAGACTTACTACAACGAATTCCAGAGGAAGAGTTAGAGGATTATCAAAATGTTTTACACAGTCTATACTTGGTTCAAGAGTAACCTTCTGTATGGTGTGTGATGTGCAAGTTAGTGACTAAACATTTTAGATTCGCCACTGGAGTACGATCACCTCTATGCAGAAAGTACACTTATTTCCTCCGACAAAAAGAGGTATAAAAACGTTCTACCTTGCCACGTCCTTTATTATTAGTGATACAACAATTGCCGTGGAAGGAAATAAATGACACTGTGCAGACTGTGGCGGATTACCAGAACTGTATCCAATGAATTTGGGCCATCGTGTCCTGTGTGTCTTAGTGCCTTGCTTTCTAGGATTTCGTTTACCAGCCAGGAAGATAAAAGGGACCTCTGGGATTAATAGATCTCAGATGTGAAATTTGGAATCTGATGGAAGGACGAAAACTGACTTTAGCGCATTACAAACGATGGATGGAATTCTATCGTTGGCAAGAGCAACGCACCCTACATTTACCTCTCAATTCTCATTTTACCGAGATGTCCAGTTACAACACGAACTGCAATCGTTGATGGATCTCAGCGATTTGTCAGAAACGGAAAAATCGCAACGGTAAGGTCAAGTGTTGAAGGAATTTCAACTCTTTCACCAGAAAGCTTTAGACTAAACAGCTCGACCGACGTTGAAAGATTTTAAGACCCTGATGAAAAGCCCATCACCACCACACCCCAGTGACCAAGACAGATGCAGCCACACGGATGATAGACGAAGAAGACGTACGAAAGTCTTTCAAACACTGTCAGCGGTTCCATACCTAGTACGATTGTAGCGTCCTTGTTTACCACTGCCCCACACCCCAACGAAAAGAACTAAAAGCTTGGGTTAAAAAGATGATGTCCACTCCTTCGACAGAAGTCAACAAGAAAGAAGGGAAACCAGAAGTGAAAAAAGAAAGCAAGACAAAAGCCGTCTCATTACCACCACCACCACCACCACTAACCTCGACTTCTACTCCCGTGGCACGTCGGACACGTAAAGCCGTTTCCAAACCACCACCACCGCACCCCAAGCAAAAAGTATCATCAGTGAACAGTGGGTGACTTATTAAAAAAAGTCCTGATGGAGAATTTGTTAGCTAGCATTTACTACGATCCTGCCCATCCTGCGGGATATGGAGGTGTTCAGAAATTGTATCGTGCTTCCAAACCCCGACACAAAAGTGTCCGTTTACCTGAAGTGCAGCGATGATTACAAGAACAAGCCACGTACACCTTACGCAAACCCATTCGACGAAAATTTTCCAGAAGTCGCACCCGAGTGGAGGGCATCGATCATCAACGGCAAGCCGATTTATCCGATGTCTCTTATTTGGCTACCTCCAATCGTGGCTACAGATATTTGTTTTGTGTCATAAACGTCTTTTCCAAATATGCCTGGGTCGTGCCATTGATTTCCAAATAGAGCACTGTGTTAGTGCAAGCTTTAAAAGTAAACGTTCGTCACCCTCTTCGAAGGCAAACCGACAAAGGCACCGAATTTCTGAACCAAGCTTTCCAAAAGGAATTGAAGAAACGAGACATTCATTTTTTCACCTCCGAGAAACCAGAAACCAAAGCCAGCATCGTGGAACGTTTTCAACGCACCTTGAAAGAACGCAGTGGAAATATTATATGCATCAACACACTCTTGCGTACATCGACGTCTTATCGCACCTGGTCACAGCGTACAACCAATCTTACCATCGGAGCATCGGATGTGCCCCCCAAGAAGTGACTACCGACAACGAAGTGACCGTCTTTGACCGCCTGTTTGGTACGTCCCCGGATGTGGCTGTACCCAAGAAAGGTGGAGTGTTGACGATGGGAGATTGGGTACGCATTGGCAAAACCAAACGCACTTTCGACAAAGCTTACTTACCCACCTGGACCACCGAATTGTTTCGTGTCACTGGACGGGTGCCTGGTCGTCATTCTACCGTCTATAAATTGGAAGACATGAACGGGGAAGTGTTAAAAGGAACTTTTACTTGCCCGAGTTACAACGCTGACCAAAACAGAAGACGAAGTGTACGATATCACAGAACCCAAAAAGTGAGAAAACGTCATATCAAAGAAGTCAAAGTACATTGTAATCGATATCCGCCGAGTTTTGCTTCTTGGATCGACGCTTCGCAAGTCATCGGCTATAAAAATAAGTGACCATCATGCCCTTCAACACAGCCTCAACCACAGTGACCACTCCTTCACCGAGTTCTTCTCTGCAAGATCTGCAAAAGCAACCCTTGTGGGTGTGGTGTGGAGAACGTGTGCCTAAAACGCAAATCATCTTTCTCTGCCATATCTTTGTGGAGTATTGTGTCATCGGTGCTGCCATTGCCAATTTGAATTTTCAACAAGTAGAGAAATAACTGTGGACCATTTTACTGAGCAGTTGCATCTGTTACCTTCTCCCCAGTCCTACCCTGAAATACTCTAACGGTAACAAACGGGAGCCTTGCAACCAACGTCAGTCACCATCCCAACAGTCACCACCAAAACAACAATAGCCCTCTTTTGGACACTCCTCTGACCTCCAGTTACTCCTCGGACAACATAACTCTGGAATTACTTAACTTAACTTTACCCAGTGACAGTTCCATGGATGTGTTTCCCCACAATATTTTGTGCTGTTTCACGGCCCAATTACCTCAGGTCATCCAATTGGACCACGAAGCCCACTGGGAAGTGGATGTGGTCGAAATGATTCACCCTACACAAATTAAAAACATCAGTGAAAATCAAAACACTTTTGAGGTCGAAGTTCTCAACGACCAAGTGCAACAATACTTGCATGAAAACGAAACTGTAGATACCTCTATGAAACGACCAGTGTCCCCTGGTACTTCACGGTACATCTATATGTTGTAAATTCCTGCAGTCTATTATTTTAGTGGTCAACATCTGGTGGACACGCTTGCTTCCAAATTCAATGTGCTATTTGGCAAAGACTTGGACAAAACCAAATGATGTGTCACCATCGATTACCATAAAGTGGCTCGTCTCCTACTGATGAAAGTTTCGGATGCCAAAACGTTATCCATTACATTTTGTCCTGAATTTTTTTGACATTTTGGGTGGAGACCTGAAGATGATCAAGTGTTCGCTCATACCACCCATTACCAACAACTTGAATTTTGCTACGTTTCTTTGTTACCCTGTAGAACTGAACCAAGGATTACATTTGATCTTTGTTTACTATGATGTGGTGAAGTACAACGTTGTGGGACACACATCCGCACCGTTACTGCGAGTCATTCCTTTCAAAGCGGATTCTGCCACGACCAATGACAAGGAAGTTGGAAACACCTATCACGTTCGCCGCGAATTTGTACATCTCACTATTTGTTCGTCATTAAATCGTATTTCGACAGTGACAACATTGGTATAAAAGGAGATCTGTGACAAAATATTACATTCTCCAAAGGGAAAGTTACGGACAAATTCCATTTTCGAAAACGATTCTCTAACGACTTGTAAGTCATGTATCCTGTGTACCGAGGAGTCGCTCGACAACGAGGACATGTTTTAGGAGATATGTTGAAATCGGCGTTTCGTTCGGTGCTCCCGTTTTGAAACCGATGGTGACACGAGGGATTGCACGCCTTGAAAGATACCGCTTTGCAGCAAGGCAAAGAATTTCTCCAAAATGTCATCATCGACAAACAAAACCCCAAAGAAGCCTTCTTGAGAGCAGGCAAAAATGTCTTGCTTCAAACTGGCAAAGACATTTTGGGCCGACGAGAAACTCCTATAAATGCCCTGGACGTTGCCCAGTCAGGCATTCCTGTTTGCCTGACGCCACAGCAAGGACAAGGCAGAAAGGGACGACGAAGACACCCCTGAAGAGGACTTCAGATACACAGAGCTAGAAAGACCAAGAATAGAAGAACCGTCCGAGAATTAGACTCTTTTGTTTTGATTATTAAATAACAGAGAGAAAAAAAATGATGGACCGAGAGTCATGCGAATGTTCCAAGTCGGAACTGGATCTGTTTGCCATGCAATGCACTATGATGACGATGCAAGAATCGAAATGGGTAGAATTTCATCCCGTCTCCTCTTTGACAACTTCAGGCCCCCAACGAATTTGAAATCAAAGGACAGCCCGAAGATTACATAGATCTGAATAACAGTGAGTTGTACCTTAAAGTCAAAGTGATCAAAACGGACAATACCGCTCCGGGATCCGAGGCTAGAGTAGCTCCCGTCAACAATTTCATGCATTCCTTGTTCAACGAAGTGGATTTGTACTTGAATAACAAACTAGTCAGCAGTAGCATGGATTCTTACCCTTAATGAGCCTGCCTGGAAAATCTCTTGACGTACGGAAAAGAGGCCAAGAACACTCATCTGGATGCTTGAGTCGTATGGAAACCTGACACAGCGGGCGAGGACAAGTTTAACGACACAGCCCTGACAGCAGCTGACGATCCTCACAATGTGGCTTTAACGACAGTCGAAAAAAATTCCTGCAAGGACGAAGTTTAGAACTAATGGATCGTTTGGATTTGGACATGTGGTTGCAAGAAAAGTATCTGCTGAATGGGGTAGATATCCGCCTGAGACTGAATCTCAGCAGTACCGTTTATCATTTGATGGCTCATGCCAACAAGTACAAAACTTTCATCCAAGTAGCCAGACTCTACGTGCGCCGTATGGAAGTGTTACCTAAAGTGGGAAACGACATCAGTCACACTTTGAGCAAGTATCCGATCGACGCATGGAAATGAAAACCTTCACCATTGCTGCTACACTCCGATCCAAGATCGAAGATCATCTGTTACCCAAACGTTTAATCATTGGTATCGTCAGTAACGAAGCTCTCAACGGAGCCGTCACTGCCAGTCCTTTCCAGTTTAAGCACTACAGAGTGTCCAAGATCGAAGTCAGCCGCGATGGCAAAACCTTGTGTATCGGACCCTTCGAACCTAAGTTGGCCGAGAAGAATTATTTGAGATCGTACTTGTTCCTGCACGAAACCACGGGACAGTTAAGGACCAACAGCAGCCACGGCATTTCGTACGACGATTATGCACGAGGGATATTTCCACCCTATAAAATTCGGTCAACTGCGTGAGGAACTTTAGTTTGCAGAAGCTCAAAACGAGACGGTGAACGTCATTTTGTATGCAGAATTCGACAATACGATAGAAATCATCAGTTAGAGAGATGTCATTCTATACTATTAGAAGCTATGGAAGACTCTTATCCCTCTTTCAAGGGTGGAGAATTTTTGGAAATGGAATAGGAGGATATCGTGGAAGCAGAACCACCCACCAAAAAAGACAAAGACGAAGAGGTGATGGTAATGTCCAGATGGCCAGAATAAGAACAACATTTAGTCTCCTGGTTTGACAAACACCTGGCGGAAACAATTACAGGGTTGACCAAGAAAGATTGCTATGGATGTCAAAACGATCATCCCAGTCAAATTCAACACGACAAATTTCTGATGATGAGTCAAGAAGCAAAATTGGACGAGTATCTGGAGGACGCTTGGGGTCTCATCTCAGAAGAAGTAGTGTTGCATCAGTGGTATAAAGACTTGCTTGAACATCCCTCCCCTCCATTGACTGCTCTGGAGATCCGTCGCATCGAAGCTCTCTTGGCACAGAGTACGAAGACGAAGCTAATCGACGTTTACTTGACAGAGATTTAAAAGCAAAAAGACAGGTTTGAATTGATGACTTATCATTACTTTTGAAACAAGAAAAAACAACACAAAATGGATGCCTGGGAACTTTGTTACCTTTTGAACAACAGTTTGAACACTGCTTCTTGGAATCCTGTCGTCATCGCAAACCTAAAGACCATCAAGCTTATGTCATCAACACGGACGACAGTCATCTCTCAGGAACCCACTGCGTAGCCGTCTACTTTCCCCATGATGCCTGTGTGGAGTATTTTCATTCGTATGGATTACCACCTTTGGAAGACGACATCATCGACTTTATGAGAAGAAATGCCCAGACGACAGGATTCAATAATGTGAAATTACAAGGCACAGATTCCATGGTGTGTGGACAATATTTTGTGTATTTTCTTCATCAACGCAGTCTTGGATATACCTTAGAACATTTAGTGACTTATTTTGATCGTGACTGTTCTAGAAACGATGAAAAAGTAGATAGATGGCTTTGTGACCGTTATGGATATCTCTTGTCTTTAGCTAGGAAACATAGTGTACATCAATGGCAAAAAATGACCCCCACCAGTGGAAGTCTAACTTGACTTCACAACGTTGTCAACCTTGTCAAAAATGTGTTATGTGATATTGTATAAATCGCCATATTAATTGTTGGTTAATTGTTAGTTCAATAAAAATGTTGTCGAAAAATTATTGTTGGTGGTTTGTTTTAAATTTTTTTATCATTATCCATGCTCTTTGACTTCCCTCTATCCCTCACCATGCGATTAGCTATATAGTTCCTACCCAAAAACCGTAGGGATGTTTCTATCGCGTCCGCACTTGAGCCATATAAAACGATGCTATCTCCAGTCTGACCATCCATTGTTGACTCGTCAACCTATGAAGATGACTTCTAATTTAGCTAAACTGAATGAAGACCACGTGAATTTACATCGTGTCAGGCAAAACCTGATACCCAAGCCTGAAGAGATAGAGAATGTCAGGATGTTAAAACTGGCCCAAGACCTGATAGAAGAGGTCATCAGAGATGAAATCAAGGAGGAGCAAGAAGAGTGGACCGAGAAGTATAGACTTCAGAAGCTGAGACAGCAGTAGCAACAGCAGGAGACAGACATAGGATTTGTGGACTGTCTAGTAGACACGAAAGAGTTCTCCTTCTCCTCCCGCAGAAGCAGATCCTATCCTGTCGGAAAGCATGTAGCCAGACGGGGACGCAATCTTAGACTATAAGAGATAGCCGCAACCCCCAACAAAACAAGCCTTTTCAGGGTTACCCCAACAATCTAGAAAAGACATACTACTCTATTGCCACAATATTTGTATTTGTTTTTGTCTCTAGGTTAAAAAATAGAAGTGTACCTATAAACACTTCGTTTCCCTGGCTTTGTAAGATAATGTGTGTGTGTGTGTGTGTGTGTGTGTGTGTGTGTGTGTGTGTGTGTGTGTGTGTGTGTGTGTGTGTGTGTGTGTGTGTGTGTGTGTAATGGGATAGAAGTGTGCCGGTAAACACTTCGTTTCCTAGCTGTAAGATAGTCTATGTGTTTTTTATATGTGTGAGTGGTAATAAAGTGTGTTTGTAGGTAAAAAGTGAATGTGAATGGGGCTTTGTTTAGGTTTTGGTTATGGTGTGGGTATTGTTAGTTTTTGTGTAAGGGGCTGTTTTCCTTCACGTCCATCCTTTATGATATAAATCAGAGCGTTCGTCAGTCTGGCTACGTCAGTGTTTTTAAAATAAAACTTTCTTCTCTACAATGTGTTGATATAAAATATAGTGGGTTTTATTAGTATCAGTGTGTTGTTTTGTATAAAAATTTATTTTAGGTTAGCGTTCTCATCATTATGGATTGTTTGGTATGTGATATGGGTAGTTGATGAGAGGGGATGTTTTCCTTCACGTCCGTGTTTGAGGCATATAGAATGTAGCGTTCGTCATTCGCGCTATTCAACATTGGCTAACAAACAAAATGGCAAGTAATCACGTCAACAAAATGCCGATGTTGCAACAAGTGGTGGACGATATAGGGATGGTGGAGGAAATGTTGGTTATGTTGGAAGATGGATGTTATAGTCCTCACAGAGTAAAAATGGAGATAAATAATTTAGAAAGGCAAAGGAAAGACTGAGAGAACTTATAAAAGAGGAAAAATAGGAGAAGGAGAACAAAGAGGAAAAGGAACAAATGAGAGTCTAGCATGCTAAGCTTGAAAAAGAAGAGGAGAATGAGAAAAGGAACAAGAGGAGAAAAAGGAGGAGAAGAAGAAAGAGAATGGGAAGAAGAAGAAGACAAAAGAAATGCATAAGATGAGAAGATGGTGGAGAAGAAGAAAGGAGGAGAGAAATTAGTAACAGTTAAACGGCCCTTTTCAGGGCCACTCCATTGCCTCGAAAAGATACCTATTCTCTCTTGCCTAATCATTTATAGTCGATATTTGTGTGATAGATTTATGTCCATAAATCTATGTTTGTGTGGTATGTCTATGTCTCTGTCCATGTCTCTAACCCTGTCTCTAACCACGTCTCTATGTCTACGTCACTATGTCTGTCTCTTATTTGTCCCTAGAGTAACGCGTTTTCAAGTCAGCCCCTTGCAACACTGTTCTTCCCGACTGAGGTCAGCCTCTCGCAACATTGTTGCCAGTGTCGAGTACCGTGACGTCACCCCTGTTCAATTCAAATTGTACCTATACAGTCCCAATCCATTGTCGCTATACATTCCCTATGTTCAATTCCCCTTGTCCCTATACAGTCCCACTCCTTTTATACCTTTTGTCCCTATAATACAAAGACCCTGTCTGTAATGTTCGTTCCCATTGTCCCTATAAATCTTGTCCCTATAGTACAAACATCCAAATTTAACTTAGAAGTCCAATTGTCCCTATGGTATCCCCATTCACTACTTATAAAGATACGACTTTAGGAGTCCCTTTGGCTTCGTTATATCCTGGCCTTATTGAATTAATTTGACAAGAAATGTATAACGGTTTATGCATACTGAAATCTGATAAAAAAAGAGAAGGAAAAAAATTCTCATTTTTTGACGTTGACAGTAGCAAATTAATCAATTTCAAAGGTATACATCACACTAATCTTATTGCTGTTCTAATCAGACAACTCTGGAAATATAATATTTATACCAGAATATTATTTAAGTCGATGACAGCAACAATAAAAACTATTGCACAACGTAAACGAACAAACAAACAAACAAGCCCACAAAAATTAACCTGAAACAGAAAAAGCAATACCCCAAAGAAAACAACAATACAAACAAAAACAAGTGTATTATTAAGAGCAATACTTTAGCAAGAATGTGCTGTTTATATTTACAGTACTGACCCATACTTAAATTAGACTTCACAACATTTTACAGAGATGATATAGAAGAAACACACAAGAAAATGCAATGTAGATTTAGGCCATTTATAGTAACAGGATATCAAATACATCAATTTGTTTAAAATCAGATCTCCACTGTCCTAAGTGAAGATCTGACGATGACTGCTTACGGGTCATGTTCTGGTGACCTTTGAATTAATCAATGGAAATACAGCTTTCAAAAATCTGAAAGTGAAACAAATCGTTCGGTACACATTCATGCTCTTCATCCACAGTGCTCTGTTTCCAAACGCGAAAATATAAGACTTTGTCTTATTGGTTGATACAATTTGCGATTATTGTAATAACATAGGCTACCAGAACAGGACCCCTAAGCGGTCGCTGTCAGATCTTCATGTATAACAGAGGAGATCTGATTTTAATCAGATTGTCAAATACATGTACACGTGATAGAGCTTTGACACTAGCAGGCTCGTGCATATTACCTGTTACTACATGTTATAATTTTACTCATTAAATTCTGATATATAATTTTGCATTAGCTCATATGTTTTACATTAATTTAAAAGCTATTGTTTTTTCATCCATAATAAAAGTGCTGAATAATCTTATTAATAAAATTTACACCAGCAAAATGTGATGCACAACAACAAAGTTGATCGATGATGGATTTAGGACAACTGTGTTGATTGGTGTTTGGTTTAGGCACATTGTGAGTGTTTTCAAAGGACGACAACTGTGTTTATCGGTGTTGGGTTTAGGCATATTGTGAATGTTTTCAAAGGCAGACAACTGTGTTGATCGGTGTTTTACTTAGGCGTATTGTGAGTGTTTTTTTCAAAGGACAACAATTGTGTTGATTTGTCTTGAGTTTAGGCATATTGTGAACGTTTTCAATGGCAGACAACTGTGTTGATCGGTGTTGGACTTAAGCACATTTTGAGTGTTTTCAAAGGCCGAAGACCGTGTTGATCGGTGTTGGGCTTAAGCACATTGTGAGTGTTTTCAAAGGCCGAAGACCGTGTTGATCGGTGTTGGGCTTATGTACATTGTGAGTGTTTTCAAAGACCGCAAACCGTGTTGATCGGTGTTGGGTTTAGGCACATTGAGAGTGTTTTAAAAGGCAGACAACTGTATTGATTGGTGTTGGGTGTAGGCATAGTGGGACTGTTTTCAAAGGCCAAAAACCGTGTTGATCGGTGTTGGGTTGAGGCAAATTGTGAGTGTTTTCAAAGGCTGATAACTGTGTTGATCGGTGTTGGGTGTAGGCACATTGTGAGCATAAAGTCCAACAATGGGTTCAACAGACAGATGTACACCGAGTTAAACAACTGATATAAGGACATTATATCCTTCATAACTTGGACTAATCAGAACATGTAACTTCAACGAATAGTCAAACAAGAATCAACATATGAAACTTATAAACACATATGATTGAGATATAGATCGATCACCATGGGCGATTAATGTTTAGAATTTAAACCAAAATTATGACTATTGGTTTACCAAGAGTGTCATTGTATAGAATTTGTAAAAAATATGAATAGTGTTTCATCTATCGGTAAGCGTATCAAGGTATAGAATTTGGACAAAAGTGTGAATAATGTTTCATTCACAAGTAAGATATATGTCTTAATGGTTTTCACTTGTACAGTGACACTGAATATTGATTGAGCAATAGAGCATATGTATCTCGTGTCGTCCATTTGACGGTCAGGAAGTATTTCCGGTTCCACAGCTCTTGTTCAATGGCCGTTGGTTACCATGCATGGCCCGGCCCTCCCAGTCTCCCGAAGCATCCAGAGAGAGAGAGAGAGAGAGAGAGAGAGAGAGAGAGAGAGAGAGAGAGAGAGAGAGAGAGAGAGAGAGAGAGAGAGAGAGAGAGAGAGAGTTTCTTTATTGCCTGTAGAGACGTTCATCCAGAAGCTTTGGTCCCTCGCTGCGAGAAAACCAATACCGTCCTCCGAGCCAACGTCACCACATCATACGGGTTACACGAAACTCCGCAGAGTTCTAGGACGTTCAAAATCAGTTAAAAATATAATGAGTAGAGCCGTGTAGTACTGTAGACTCCATTAAGTACGAGTACAATGATATACGTTACGCATGCGCACAGATGAAATTGCTTCGTTACATATTCAATCGTTCATCAGAAGTACTGTACGATATTATTATTATTATTATTATTATTATTATATTATAATTATTACCAGGTTCCTACATGAATCTGTATCCAGCAAGAACAATCTCACTGAATTATAAGAACTAGAACATTAGTAATTCTTTAACATTGCCCATCTTTTATGGGTAGCTTAAACATATAAATGAATTCAGTTCGTCTGTTCAGGTATAGAAATGATAACTGGAAACAGACTAAAGTCTATCTGATAGCATGACGTTATTTGACATAGGTCTGACTATCTGTAAAATTTAGAATAAATATTGGAACACAAAACATAAAATACTCGAACATAAAATATATGAAAAAATTCTATCACATTAACCGGATAGTAAGAAAGAATTGAATATTATATTTTATATACCTCTAAAGCTGAAGATAGCTCCCGTAAAGGTTATTGGTGTGTGTCAGAAATATCCAAAGAATACCTGGTTTGGTTGGGCGGAGCCAGCTGTAAGCTAGTTTGCCTTATAAGTTTTTTGCTTGTTCACAAAGTGGTCACATAGGGGCAATGGGGGCTTGGGTGGTGGTGGTGGATACACTTGCCCCCCTCTCCCCAAAAAAATAATTCTGCGGGCGCCCCTGTAGTATGCCTTACAGGCTTTTTGTATTGTTCATGTTATTGGTGTATGTATTTTTCAACAGACAGTCAATACCTCGTTTGGATGGGCAGAGCCAGCTGTAAGATATTTTGCTTTACATGATTTTTATTTTTTCCAGGAAGCTATCCGTAA
Source organism: Megalonaias nervosa (assembly GCA_016617855.1). Lineage (NCBI taxonomy): Eukaryota > Metazoa > Mollusca > Bivalvia > Unionida > Unionidae > Megalonaias > Megalonaias nervosa. Next base: position 21,772 of record JAECUM010015973.1, on the reverse strand, counting down.
ATGTTATTGTTTTATGTATTTCTCAACTTAAAATCAATACCTGGTTTGGTTGGGCAGACCCCGCTGTAAGATATTTTGCCTTACAGGCTTTTTGATGGTCAAGAAGTGATCCGAGAAGTTTGTATGTTTGTGTGCGTGTGCGTGTGTGTGTGTGTGTGTGTGTGTGTGTGTGTGTGTGAGAGAGAGAGAGAGATGTCCTATATGTCCTTAGTACCTTGAAATATATGAAATCTAATAATTATAAAAATTATACCATGAATTGTATTTGATCCTTAAAAAAAATCAAACAACCGGACGAAATGTTTTGCTCGGTAAAATAGTGTAAAGTGGACAGGAGAATTATGTGGGACAACGCAGGGTCTGTGGCGCAAGCGATACAACTGCCTGCACATTTTTTAAATGTTTACATGACTATCAGAGCGAACCCGGTTCAAGTCCCGTTGTTGCTTTATTTTCCCATTATTTTCCCTTGTTCCTTACATTTTATGTGTAGGGTAATTGCAATTTTTAAAAGGATAATTGATCATAAAATTAACACGTTTAACTTCGATTTGATAATCAAGCTTCACATGCAATTAAAGTGTGCACAAGGCCATTAAATACTGAAAAATATTTGAAGGTTTAACTACAAAAAAAAAAAAAAATTAATTTCAAAATGTATTTTTCTATAGGAAACTGGTGTAACTTTGTAATGTTAGGCATACAATTTCATGACACCTGAATATAAATTTGTGTGATTTTGTTTTAGCGGGTATTTTTAGAGGGCACATTTAGGTAAATTATAGTATGTCAGTCGGTATTAACTTTTTATCTAATGAGAAGTAGTCAAAAAAAGTCAAAAATATTATCTGGCTATTTACATTAAAAAATTTTTGTCCAGATTTTTGGGAAAATATCCATGACAACAATTTAAACACAAATTAAAGAATCATTAACTGTACAGTAAATAATTTTTTTAAAAAAAAATTACAAATAATAATTATTTTTTCAAACATTTAGTGTATTTAGTGTAAACTGCTTTTATTTTTTTATAGGACTGGAAGATGTCTGAGGAACATTTTGGTAGGGTTCCTGCATCGATATCCCATTACCCCTCCCTAGTATGGGATTATCATTCTGCCCTATATAATGACCTAGAAGAAAGAGCAAGACGAGCTGTTGATAATGTGGATACTTTGAACCCGAAGGACAAAGAATCCAACAGTGCAAAGGAAGCCATTAATAATGAATCTGACGACGTAATCGTTGAAGAAAAAACAAATAGAAGACAGGTCATTTTGAGGACATCGATTTTATCAGAAAGGGTTGCTGTTGCGAAGAAAATTGTATTGCAAATTAGAACCTAAATGCGATTTATGACCACATGTTAAACATGAGAGAAATGCTAAAGGACGAGAAAGAAGCAGTACCCTATCGCAGAGCTGATGGAGATGCTACCTGGCAATGGAGAGGCTGAAAGAGATATCTTGCCCATTTCTTCAGGTCCTTGCGATGCATACGGTATTCTGTTTATAAATTTTATGTCATCTTTCTACATTAACACAATATATCACAATGTCTTGCATCCTATATAAAGATGCTGATATTATTAACAGTGAAGGATCATAAAAGCTGTGTAATTATTATTGGGTGAGTGTTATTGGATAGAATAAAAATTTGCACTATTTTGCGTACACTTTCATACAAAAGTTCGCTAAATTTATTTGTTAAATTCTTTCTGAACACTTGAAGAAAATAAGTCAATATCAAGTGTGACAATAATAACCTGTCTGTGTGTGCTTGTAGAGGACACCAGTGTTTCAGAGTAACTATTGACGTACCGGATATAACATTTGTGCGGAAAGCCTCGGATCAGAAGCATATCCCAATTATCATTATGAAGATACCAGTATAGATCAAGATCGACAAGCGCCCAAACATGATGCAGAGTGCAGGACTGGGTAGACATTGTCAAAGGTATATATATATATATATATATATATATATATACATATATATATATATATATATATATATATATATATATATATATATATATATATATATATATATATATAATAATAATAATAATAATACGAGGGATTTGTCAGGCCCTACTATCAGGACATCGCATGTCCAAGACCCTGAGAATAGTGCGGAGCTTCACGTTATTCTAAATCATAAGTTTAGTGAGGCTATGTTATAATAATGAAATATAATTTCGACAACACCATATATTTAGTCTTTTCATTTGATTATGCTGATTTGAAAACAAAATCAAGTTTGACAGATGGATATGACACAACTCCAATAACAGATCCATTCCTGACTTAGCACCATTATAAAAAATAGTTGTGTCAATACAAAAAGCTGCATCACAAATATTAAACCAACAAAAACTGTCAGTATTAACTAAATAAACATCATTCCATACAGTGAAATAAGTTTCAATGGGAAATTGCAAATGGCCCTATTTATGTGACCAGTTTAACTATTACGTTACAGTTTGTGCAACCTTAACGTTATGACGTTGCATTGAGAAAGAAGTATATTTTCTCATTCAAACTCGTGGATACAATGAAATGGACACACTATGGTGCTAAAATTTATATTATTATTGTTTTAAAAGAATACTGATCATTATATTGTGGCATACGGGTTAGGAATACACGATTTTGATGGTACAGATCCCTACAAATGGTAACGAAAGGACCTGGCGTGGTTTGTCCCTCCCAGCCTGCCGAGGGATCCTTCAGGAACCTTTCGTTGGTCCAGAACTTTTTATACCTCACAGCGAGTTAACAGTATCAACCTTCGTATAAACTTCGCCACTGAGTGATGTAGTCGGATTACAGAGGTAGCTTGACTCTCAGCTTGACAGGTTGAATACTCCCTGTAATAGCTAAAAATACAATGAGTCGTGTAATACATGAGCGACCTTTAAATGCGAATTCAACGATATAGATTACGCAGGCGCGCACATGAATTGCCTTCGTTAGAAGTTAAATTCTTTGTTAAGAACAACTTGATGGGGTTGTTATTACAATAGCCACATTCTTCATACATTTCTCTATCACAAGAACAATCGCAAAGGATTGTTAAACTTCGATCATTTCTCATTATTTAATGTATACAATACATAATTGAATTAAATTTGTCTGTCCAGGTATAAAGTGTCTAACTTGGAACAGACTATGTTCTATCTGATAGCTTTGTGTTATTTGACTAGGTCTGATTTTCTAGAAAAATGGAGAATACGTTCCGAAACATTCAATTTTTGAAACAATTTCATCACATAAAACGGGTAGCAAAAAATAACATTTTCACATACCTCTACAGTTGAAGATATTTCCGTAACGTTGATTGGTGTACGTATTTTTCAACACACAGTCAATACTTGGTTTGTTTGAGCTGTAAAATATTTTGCCTCCAGGAAGCCATCCGTAAAATGCACAGCTTTCCCGACAAGATTCATCTGTATTGTGATGATATAGGGAACCTTTGGGCTGTAAGTATCATTACCGTGGTTACATCCATGGCCAGAGAACTCGAGGTAAAACGGGTTCCACATTGCCGTCGCTTTGTGCTTGGAAGAGTGAGTGAACATAAATAAGTTTTTCTAACTCGTTAAGGTAAAACACAATACACACCCGGAGAACTATGTACGCGGCAACCAAACCCATTTACATTTTCGTTCATATATATACTACACATGCATTTTAGTACACACAATTCACTACATGCATTGAAGAGTCAGAGTCAGTTTCGTTCGTCTGAGACAAAGTGATAGTTCATTTGCCTCAGCATAGAGGCATGTTGAATGGAAGTTCAAAATGCTCCCAAGAAAAGTATAAATTTCTTTGTGTATCGGATCAGTCATATGCAAGTATCATTTACAAAGTGATCCGTACACAGCAGGGCCATATTCAAGCTTAGCTGTTATCAAAGACCTGTATCTGTGGAACAAGACCATCAGATCTGCTCCCCAATCTGTGCTATCTGTGGAACAAGACCATCAGATCTCCTCCCCAATCTGTGCTATCCTGTGGAACAAGACGATCAGATCTGCTCCCCAATATGTGCTATTCATAACTCGTATTAAATTCAGGGCCGTCTAAATTGTATCACCGAGGTATCTAAAATACAGAGAAAATTAGTTTACGATAAAAAAAAATAAACCATAAAATGTTGTTATCCTCTTCAACATGGATAAGAAAACCGTTAAGATAGAAGTTTAGCTCATCATAAATTCGATGTAATCGGCTGAAACGTATGTAAACCAGTCTTGTTTTCTTAAATTTGACCCTGTTATCTTCTATTTTCTGAACTCTATTTAACCATATCTGTAGTTGATGTTTATACCATACATACTTTTAGAGTCCCACAAAAGGACGGAGATTTAAGAGAATTTCTTCTTTTTCAGGCCAGGGCTACGCAGAGACTGAAATATTTGAGCAATGAAGAAACTGTACTCGATTGACCCTTGCCATCACCATCAGAGACCATGTCCTTTCTAATGCTCAAGCATAACACTATCTTTCGTTCATCACAATGGTGACCTTTCAAAACATGCAGACCAATGAAACCGAATCTGTCTTTAAGATACCGAGCCCTTGCATGTGGATGAAAAACATACCGGACCTTTGCGTGTGGATGAAAACATACCGGTCCTTTGGTTCTGGATGAAAAACATACCTGGCCCCGGCATGTGGATGACAAACATAGCGAGCCCTTGCTTGAGGATGAAAACATAGCAACCCCTATCTTGCGGATGAAAACCATACCGGGCCCTTGCTCATGGATGAAAAAGTTCATGGCCTTTGCTTGTGGATGAAAAACATACCGGGCCCTTGCTTGTGGATGAAAAACATACCTGGATCCGGCATGTGGATGAAAAACATACTGGACCCTTGCTTGTGGATGAAAAACATACCGCGCACTGAAATGTGGTTGAAAAGATACCAGGCCCTTGCATGTGGATGAAAAACATACCGGTCACATATATAACGTACTGGGCTCTGGCATGCGGATACAACGTACAGGACTCTAACGTGTTTATTAAAAACATACCGGACCCTTGCACGCGGATGAAAAACTTACTGGGCTCTGGCATGTAGATGAAAAAGATACTGGGTCCTTGAATATGCATGAAAAACATACCAGGCCATTTAATGCGGAGAGAAAACATAAAGGCAAGTTGGAAAATCAGTCACCTTGTTAACAGTCAAGGAAAGAGCGAGGGTGAGGACATTAAACAATTGCAAAATCCATTGAAATATTAAAATTGAAATCAAGAATAAAAATATGGGTACCTAAAATGTATTGACGTTTAATCTTTCGACACGTCGATTTCAAGTAATTAGCCTTCTTCTTAATGTAATCCTTATTTTTGTGCTGCTTTAATGTTCTCTTAATGCATCTGTAAGTCTTATTCCGGGATAGTCATATTAAATTTGTATTTTACTTACTATGTCTTTGAATTAATGTATGAATATACGTGAAAGGTATCTCTAGATCCCTTTAACACGTTTCCTCAGTTATTTTAAACTATCCGTGTATTTTACTTAATATGTACCTGATTTAATATTTGAACATACCACTAAGGTATCTCTAGATCCCTTTAACACATTTCCTCAGTTATTTCAAACTATCCGTGTATTTTACTTAATATGTACCTGATTGAATATTTGAACATACCACTAAGGTATCTCTAGATCCCTTTAACACGTTTCCTCAGTTATTTCAAACTGTCCGTGTATTTTACTTAATATGTACCTGATTTAATATTTGAACATACCACTAAGGTTTCAGGTTTTTTTTTTCTAGGTTAATTGTTACTTTTACGGCCTCTTGATAAGTTCGACCGCTCCGGTGGCCTAGTGGTTAAAGCGTCAGCCTAGGATGCGTGAGGTTGCGGGTTCGAACCCCGACCTAGTCATACCAAAGACTTCAAAAAATGGTACTAACAGCTACCTCGCTTGGCGCTCAGCATGAAGAGGTTATTGTTAGGACTTGTCGGCCTGGTGTCAGGATAATGTGACTGGGTGGGACATCATGCCACATGTCTGTGACATCACTATAAACTGTCACACTGCAGACATCGTAGCGATATGACTGAAAAATTGTTAAAGCTACATTAAAAATCTAAATCACACACACACACACACACACACACACACACACACACACACACACACACACATACACGCCTCTTGAAAAGTAAATTTGTTTTTCCAAAACGTGTCCATTTTTAAGCTTGAATTGCTGTGTAATTGCTTTTATCTTTGAATTGTCATTGCTATTGTAGAAATGACTAACAAACTTTGAACAAACGAAATACCTTTCATTACTTGTTTGCTTCGTTCCATTGTAGCTTAGATCATGCTGATCTGCTTTTGCGAGTTTATGTTTTTGGCTGTTGAATTTCTTTCGTTGTCACAAGATTAGTTTGAAATTTTGTGTTTCACTGTACACTCTGATATGCTTTTCGTTGTTGAAGTTTCGATTTTCGTTTCCAAAATAAGACCAACGAACAAGGAATGTGCCCCCCTCCTTAACATTCATAATGAAAGAAAGTGTTTCTTTTGATACGTCTACCTATCGGGTGGAATTGATGATTTTATGCTAGTTATGGATCTGATACCCGACGGGCTGGAAATACTCTTTTCCTAACTACTGATGCGAACATACGACATATGGACAAAATTACATATGTGTTTTGTGTATTTGGAGCGTCCTGGTTTTATTCATTTGAATGATGGAAACAACATCGGATGTAAATATTGGCCATTTGAAACTACCCTCAATCCCGTAGCTACAATTACGTCACAGAAAGAATTTGTCTCGTTCAGCAGACTCGAGTGGCTCTGTCAAATAATCGCCATATGAGTGTTTTGCAAAATGCTTCATTAATAAATGGTACTTATACAAGGCGACAAGATCAAATATTGTAAAGACATTTTTTCCCATCTTTTTAAATGTTTGAAACGTATTTTCTACAACCAATTAAACCAAAATAATATTGAACATTTAAAGGGATAACATTTTACGCAGCTACTGATACCACCTAGTGACGTAACACAAGATTTCGTTACTGGATGCAGTATATACTGATGCAGGTCTGTTCCAAACATCCAGACAAAATGCCCCTGTTTAGGTGTAACGTTATCATCACAATGGCATAAAACATGACTTTTTTTTTTATCTGGGAATTCATTCTCTTTTCCAATATTTGGAACGGCCTTGTTCTGGCATTACGAGAAAACAAAAACAAAATTTTCTATTATACTCTTGTATGCCAAAGAGACAGGGAGCCATGCGTCAGTCTGATAGAATGTATTATGTGGTGTGGGGCATGTCAAGGCCCTTAGACCAAAACATGATAGTACAATATCAAACGTGCGGTCATCAGCGAAAATACCTTAATGGTTCTAATCTGCGTATGTGATACGGACTGAACATATGCATCGAACGCCAAATCCACCATGTTTGATTAAATGGGTATATAATTAATCCTCTTGTTTATATCCATTTAATCTTACAATTTAGATATGGCGATCAAAAGAGACAGTCAAACCGAATATCAGTACAAACCACCTATGCTGGAACTATATTGGTGTTCACAACAATGAACATTATCATGATGTACATAAGGGAACTTTTATGACTAACCATGTACCTTCAGCTTTGTTAAAACTCTTTGGCTAAATTATGAAGAAAACACACAAAGAGGTATGCAATACTGACAAACCACATTCTTTTCGACTCAGAACAAAACACATGACTGTAGTTTCCTGCATCTACCTATTCAAGAGTCATAATTATACCATTTAGCGGGATATTTCTTTCGCTGTAATATTTCTTCGTTAATATTACAACAATATGTATTTGTAAAGACTTCGCCGCAAGTCAACACTCGCAAATGACATCTTGGAGATGATATTAATGCAAATGCGTCGCAACATGAGTTAGAAATTGAATTTTTCACTCAGATGTAGCCATACGTGTCAATTGTTGGCAACATTCAACAGTGTTTCCAGGCACCGTTCCATCAGAAACTTTCGTGCAGTTTACGATACTACCATCTATTTGACATCACACATTCTATTCTCAAAGTAGTATAAAAATTTACTTAGAAGTCTAAATTTATTTATTATTTGAACTCGTCTTATGTCAATTTTGTCTGTGATTAGTATTTGTCTATGTATTTACGAATGCTCTTTAAAAAATGTAATCTTGTTATTCCTGTTTTGCATATGACCTAAAGGGAAGTGGCAACACATTTTTGTATACTATGTACAAGACAAGGAATTTTCATGGGCTGGAGCTCGCATTGAAACTCAGCGCTCTTGGAGTGTCGTAAAAGATGTTAAAACCGATACACTTTATATTATATTGTATGTATTATTTTTCTTATATGTTACTGCAATGTGCAGATTTATCAACACAATCTTCATCTACGCACAAAACCGTGTATTCAAAATTTGATATTACTCCCTCCAAGAAACTTATCGCTATGAGAGAGAGAGAGAGAGAGAGAGAGAGAGAGAGAGAGAGAGAGAGAGATTCCAAGAATCGAGAACTCATTCATATCTTTAGATTGTGTGAAATAAAATGTATTTTCATATCTTACATAGACTATCACTTTCCCGAAGAAAAGAAAACTTCTGTTTACTTTTTTATTTTTTAAAATATAATTTGGGCTTTTTTTACTATGGACACTTTATAAAGAAATATCTGAGAAAAACTGTAAGCCTCATTTCTGTAGGAAATTACCAGAAGGGAATAGAAACAGAAGCATCTAAGATAGGTAGCGAAATCAATGTGATTTATTGTCGAAAAAATTAAAAGGATTTTTCTTTTTCTCCTGTCATTGATGGATTTCTCGTGTATAAACGCTTTGAGGAATCCTTCCGTTCCGGCAGTTAGATCTAATAATGTTCCTTTGCGATGAATAGCGAGCTTTGAATCATCTATCACTTCACTTAGAAAATCCCTAGAGCTATTTCTGACAGGAAGTTGTACTCGATTTTGTGCTATATTTGGAGTTTGCTAGAAGACATCACTGTTTCGCACTTTATGTTATGAATTAAAATCGTGCCAAGATGAACCTTTGTGGACTCTTTAAACGTCAGTTTTTCTGTCGTACGATACAAATCGGCAAACTCGTTGCAGGCTTTAGGAAACGAGAGTACTCTGGATAATCGGCAGAATATAATCAGAAATATGTTCTACTCAAGTATACAAAGAAATCAGTGTATGATTAATATTCTGTGATCAAAAAAATAATTTTTGACAATTTTATTATTTCCAGATGTTCGCGATATATTTTGCACAGTCTATAATTACAATGTAATTTTATTTAAGTTTTGAATTCATATAATGCACCTTTGATAGGGTATATTTTAAGGTCGGTATTTTTTGTGTACACAGTATTGTGTGTAAGTATTCAATATTTTTAATTCACATTCGAATATTTTCCTGCCTAGAGTATTTTTTCTCTCAACAGAGGACCCAACAGTGTTTGAATTTTCATGCCATGGGAAATAATGCGGTGCCCGAGATATGTTACATGTGGCTAAAACGTGCCCTCTCAGTCGTATTGGATAACTCATGTCTTGGTTACATTCTATGCAGCGAAAGATGGGAGGTTATGTCGGAGAAATCAACGAAGAGGGAACTATCTGCTGGAGAGAAAAACAATAAGCGGTTTGAAAAGACTCGTTCGATAATAGTATATTCTTATTTTCCTCTTTACTCCTAATTAAGTTCCTTGCATCTTTCTTAAACGACATTTTGTAATGCAGTAGACAGCAACTAATGTTTCGATTCACCTGAGTCAGAAACTGGGTTTCTTTTTAAAAATCACGCACAGGTTAGTTTTTGATATTATACATACAGAATATATGGATGGAAATTGTGAATTTGGGTATTCTATCCGTAATAAAGACTAAACAGTCTTCAGGTAGTTATTATTTTATATCAGATGTTAATAATGCAATGGAGTAAAGCCTGTTTTGTTATTGCCAGTAATTGCCATGCTTCTGTCAGCTGGTACAGTTGATTGTAAATTGCTAACAAAATCAAAGTGATATTCCATGCCTAATATTGTCATTTCAAGCCATATGTGTTATCTTTCTTTGTACGCTAATACAATTCAGACTTGAAAATATCGGAGGTAATCACTGAGCTTCTATCAAAGATTTGATTCTAATCATTGTTGCTATGCGTAAGCACACATACATACGCAAAGAGAGAGAGAGAGAGAGAGAGAGAGAGAGAGAGAGAGAGAGAGAGAGAGAGAGGAGGGTGGGGTGGGGGGTGGGACAGAGATGATGCAAACCTCAATTTTAATTCCATTCAGACTTGTAAAACTGGTCCATACATAAATAGGAAAACCCAGTTAATATGGAAGTGCAAATGAAACACATTTGGTGAGCCAACAAATGACCAAATGCTCTTTAAAAAGTTCCCATTAGCAAGGTGTCCTGGAAAGAAATAAAAACTGCATAGATTCATTTACTCATAGTATGGTGTACTGTGGAAATAATTTCCAGTTGTAGGAAACCTCTGTATATATTTATGCGTGCGAGCTTTTGTGTGTGTGTGTGTGTGTGTGTGTGTGAGAGAGAGAGAGAGAGAGAGAGAGAGAGAGAGAGAGTTGGGCATACAAATAGGAAAGTGTTCAATAATCTTTGATATCTTCGTGACACTTATAAGTAGCTATAAGAACATCGATATAAAACTTGAATTCACGGCACATTAGGACAGTACTTCAGATCTCAACAATTATATTTTGATAAACATGTTTTTTTTCTTGCGTTTGATGAGACCTATTAAATAAAGACTACATCTTTTGAACATATTGTTAATCTACACAGAGTGAAACTGGAAACAGATGAGCATTTTCTGGAGAATGTCCACAGCCAGGAATGGACTCTCTTATGACATTTACTTTTTGTACGTTTGTTTGCAGTCCTGTTTAGTCTTTAGCACCTCATGTGTCCACTAGAAAGTCACTGGTCATTGCAATGTTGCACTCTACTTCAAGCAATGCCATTGAAAATATCTGTAAAATTCAATGATGTATTGTGGACACTTTATCACCATCTGTCATCGCCTTCGAACCATTAAAATCTGTCCTGGACCAACGATTCGTTTAATGGTTCCACGTATTGGGTGTGATATATATCTCAGGATAATTTTAGTTAATCTAACTCTTCCGCCCTCAACACGACCATTTAATATCATTATGCAACTGTATTTATTCACAGATAATCTCCCTTTTCCGTTTGTACGCAGTCTCACATAATTTATTAATGTCAGCGCTTACAACTTGAAACGGTTACACGTTAATAGAAAATTATAGTTCACCCAGTCATGTCGAAAATTATTTTCCCCTATATTTTAATGCACTAACATGTACCGTATTTTCCAGAATTGTACTGAATATGTAGCTTTTGGGAACATTCGGATCCAACGTTTATGAATCCATTACTTATGCCGTGTATCGGTGATGAACCCTGAAGGGGAAGTTAAAGGCCTCTTGAGGTCACTATATATGGATACTGACTGACAATGTACTTCCATTCATCGTTCAATACCGGTATAAAGGTCGCATCAGCAATGAGAAGGTTAAGTCGAACATTGATAATACAGGCTCACCATCATTAGGGCGAATTGCTTTCTGGATCAATAATGTGCAAATAAGATATTTGAAGTTCCTTCGCACATCGGTCACCTGTAACGGAAATCAATAAACATAATAAGCAAAATATTTCATTTATGCAAGTCGTGTACCTTTGCTTCTCAAAAAAATATGTCTTCAAGTTAACTCGTACGTTACATAAAACAAAATCTTACTTTCTCTCATTTTCTTATAAAAAGACAACTACTGACTATTACTTGCACCTTTGTTAAAACCAACGACTCACGTTCATGTTCAAGACTTTGTGTAACATCTAATATCGATGAGAAAAGAGACTGAATTTAATTCTAAAAGCGATAAGGAATTTTGGTGTGTGTTATTTGAAAGTTTTCTTGTTTTCTTGTTGACGCCAATGAATGTCACATACGCCTGCACAAACCCATTGCCTCTACACCCTGGTCACAATTCGACAATTCCAGTTTTAAACCTATGGTATTTATCTTTATTTTATGAGGAAAAATAAACAACAGACAAGTACAATGAGGAAAGACAAGGAATCGTTAATTATTTTGATAAAAGGCAATAAAAATGAGCTGGTAGATTCGGATTCCATGTAATATCCATGTTTTGGCCATTTACAGAAGTTTATTAATACTTATGGGAAATGGGCATTAATGTTTGCATTTGTAAAATCACAAGAAATAGATTCCTAAATGCAACACCGAAAGTGGTTGCCAAATTTCCTTTACTCTCTGATGTATTGTCTCTTCTTCTTTTACTTCGTCTATGATGAACAGTAAACAGAACGTTATTAGGCTTAATGCATATTACAAGCATGATTCCCGTTTTATTTCCACTATCATGATCTGGCAAATTCTTTTCATAGAACACGGACGTCCACACTGAGTTAATTACTTCGGGAAAAAAAACTCATCCCATAAAGGACAATGGAGTAATTTTCCCTAAATTAGCCAGTAGAAGAAGTGTTATAGAAAAGCTTCATTGAATTAGGACAAGGCTCTGACAGCATTCTTTATAGCATCGACCATGTAAACCTATTAAAGATAGCTGTTTGAAATTGACCCTTCCTAATAAGATGATGCTGGCAAGGATAGCGGTCAATCAGTGGTCAACGGTCTGGCAGGGAACCAATGATACCAGTAATTGCGATCTTGTAGAAGGAATTGAAGTGGTAGGATAGTAAATATTTTCCTTTCACTCTTATCTGATTATTTCCACTGGGAGCTTGGTACTTTATTTAATGGAAATAATGTGACAGAAGGAAAGCCGATTGTTCTGTGATCAGCTACTACTAATGGCATCACAGAAACAGTAGACTATCCAAATGATTTTCTTGGTACCAACATATATCAAAAACAATAGCATCAATAACAAATAATTCTCGAAAGGAAATCTTTCCAATCTTATGACAGTCTATTTACGTTTATAATACTTTCATGCAAAATCATCTCAGAGCGTTCCATCAAGTATTTAGCTCTTAAAATAATTGAAATTTGTATAGAATGAGTAAATCACGTATATCGTCTTTCACTTCGCTTACATCCACTTCGGGTGCTCATGAGACTGTAGAACATCCTCCATCAGAATCACAATACTTTTCCCCCATGATCCACTTGACCGATACGAAGCTTCCAACCAACCGTTCAAGGAGAACTTTCAAATCTTGCTCTAATGAACCTGACCACACTAACTAACCAACCAATCAGACAAAACAAGTTATGCTACTTACAGACCTATTTTATTGGCTAGCAGGTTTAAGCCAGTTACCGGAGATGTTTTGTACAGGTTCTGTGCAAAATATATGACTCACATGTTCTGAAAAAGAACAATTATGTGATACACAGCTTTTGGCATAAGTAGAAAAGAGACAGATCGAAAGAATTTTGATTGAGACCAAATTTACGGCAATTCATCATTTCAAAATAAAAAGGTAAAAGCTAAGTCAAAGAAAAGAAAACCTGGGAATTCAGAGTTTTCTGTATGTTCAATAATATCCAACAAAAGTCTAATATTTTAACCTACATATTTGTTTACTTATCAACAGATTTGACTTTCATTGATGAATCTGAAGAAAAGAATTCCCTCTCGACTTTGAATTTGCTGGCAAATTATAATCGTACTATTAGAAACATCACCAAAGTCTTCATCTCGTTGAGAAATCAGAAATTTTTCCAAGAACTTGTAAACGAATAAAATCTACCTTTCTGGGATAAAAGTGAATTCTTCAATACAATATTTCTTCAAATCCTGCAAAAATTTCTTCAAATAGTCGAAAGTGATACTTTCATATACATGTTATTGGTTTTGATACTCATTTATACAGCTATAAATTATTCAATCAACATTAAACCCACAAAAGCACATTTGTCTTCTTCTGTTAGCCGAACTTCTTAATAAAAATTAATTAAGAAATCATTAGATCGAGACATTTACCTCTTTCTGTACAAATTTTGGCAGCCTTGTACCTTTTTCAAAATAATATTTGCATCAACGATTTCCTCTCCGATGATTTCTAATTTCCAATTACTTTGTTAGAAATTTCCTTTATGTATGTTGACAAAGTATTTTTACTTTTTCTACATTTTTCCGCTTCTTTTCCATCATCCTTTTGATCTTAATATTACATCCCCCAATGTTCTAGTCCAGTGGTCTTGTCCAACTTTCTTTTAATTTCAACATCATTTGGATCATTGTTTTACTCTGCCTTTAAAAAATCTCTTTCCAAAGCCTTTTTCGCTTCCTATTGTAGTACGATTTTCCTGTAAAGCAACGTTTCCGGCTTCATATCGCGAAGTATGTTTTAGCAATTCATATTCCACATCAATATCAGCAAGGACATTAATTTCCTTCGTTATTAGCGACATTGCTATTACCTTTTGATATCTGATAGACAAAAGACGGGAATAACGTTTGAAGTATCGTAGAAAGTCCAAATCACATTGGGCTGCAAAGTGGTTTAAATAAATATAGGGTATAATTTCACTCTTAGAATACTAGTTATCATACTTCCTGAAACATGTGGCTGGAGAGTGGTTAGAATGTCACGTAACAAGATGAAGCCGGGTTCATATTGGATTTATCGAAAACACTGAAAGCAGTTTCGTGAAATAGATGTATATTTCTAATACAGTTGAACGAGGAACGTGTCTGGCACCATACTCGTGCGCATAAGTCCAACAAAGGATTTAACAGAATTATGCGCACCAAGTTAAACAACTGATATAATGAAACAATGTCGTTCCTAACTGGAACTAATCAGGGCATATAATTTCAAGGGGTAATAAAACAAAAATAAACTTATGGAGCTTGTAATTAAATATGATCGATATATGGATTTATCACCATAGATGATCAATGTATAGAAGATGTTCAAAAAATGAACTAGGTATAATTTTATCACCAAGGGGGTCGAAGTATAGGATTTGTACACACAGATGAGAAAGGCATTATTCTATCACCAAGTTTGATCCAAGTATAGAAATTGTATAAAAATATAAATAATGTCTGTTTCATCCACAAGTAGGATGTAGATATTATTTTTACTCGTATAGCAATATTAAAATATGATTTTACTTTTATAGCGATATTAAATTATGATTTCACTTACACAGCAATATTAAAATATGATTTCACTTATATAGCGATATTGCATTATTAATTTCACTCATATAGTGATAATGAATATTGAATTTCACTCAGTGAGTGATATTGAATTATTTATTTCACTCATGGTGATATTGATTGATTTCAGCCATATTGGATTATTGATTTCACTTAGTCATATTGACTATTGGTTAAAACATGGATCAGTATGTGATGGAGTACAGGTGACGATCACGACGTATTTCCGGTTCACAGCTATAGTCGAATGGTCAAGGAGCCACCTCGCATGGCCGACCCTCCAAGTCTGCCAAAGGGTCCCTCGAGAGCCTCGTTATTCCCTGCAGGTCCATTGGTCCCGAAGTGTTGGTTACTCACTACGAGTAAATTAATACCGTCCTCCGAGCCAACGTTTATATCGACAGCAGCATACGGGTTACACGAATCTCTTCAAAACTCAACAACTCCCTAGTCCAAAACTGGCAAAAATATAAGTGCTGAGTCGTGTTGAACACGAGACACGCTTAAATGTGAGTAGAGATTATTGTTATAATCACCACGTTCATACATGAATCCGTGTCCGACAAGGATAATTTCACTGAATAATAAGTGGAGTATTACTGATCATCAACGTGTGCGACGTATAACTGGATTTTTTTTTTGTCTGTCCAGTTATAAAATATGGCCAACGTGAAGCATAATGTAGTCTGTCTGGTAGCATGACGTTTTGTGACATAGGTCTGACTATCTGTAAAATTTAGAATTTCGCATTGTATCGCATAAAACGGATTTCAAGAAAGAATGCAATTTTATATTTCACATATCTCTGCATATGAAGATTGCTGCAGTAAAGGTTATTGGTGTATATCTTTTTAAACACGAAATCAACGCCTGGCTTGGTTGGACAGAGCCCGCTGTAAGATATTTGGCATTACAGGCTTTTTGTTTTGTTCGGGAAGCTGTCAGTAAAGGTTATGTCTTTTTCGACAAACAATCAATACCTGGTTGGGTGGGCATAGATATTTTGCCTTACAGTCTGCCATCCATAAATATTATTAGTGTATGTCTTTTTAACATACAATCAATACCTGATTTACTTGGGCAGAGCCAACTGTAAGACATTTCGCCTTAAAGGTTTTTTTTGTATTTTATCAGAAGCCTTTCCTAAAGTTGACAGTTTCCTGACAAAAGTCGTTGTATTGTTATAAAATAACGATAGTCTACTCTGGTTGTGGCTGAAATCCAAATCCAGAGAACTTCAGGTAATCGGGTTTCTCACTACAAGCATTTTGATCCTGCAACGTTGGGTGAAGCAAACTCAGTATTTTGAAATAGCTAAAGACTATAATAAGCCACTCGCGGGTAACGTTCTACTCGATAACAAAACCAAGGAACTTTTTCATTCGTTTATCATTGACATTAAGCACACACAATTCTGTAATACACATTCCTCGGGATATCAAGGAGGCCCTACTTCATCATAACTGTATTAAACGTCCTATGGTATTTGGTTTCTTGATACATTCTTCCTCGTTGTATATCTAATGCAGGATCAATTACAATATCAAACTCTCCACCCATTACAAGTAGTTCTCGATTAGTATCATCGATATATTCTTTCACCTTGCCGACAAAGCACGAACCATCAACACTAACTCGATTACTATTTGCAAGCAATATTTAAATCATCCAGATTGCTTTCGACAATAAGAATTACACCACTGTAAAGCTCACGTTTACCTTTGATCAACAGCGGAAGCACGGTAACAAATAATACCTATCGGAGCACTGTTTTGCTATCTCCACTGAAATATTTGTCAACTCTCCACTCATTTTCCCACTTTTGTCTATCTGCTTGCGAGTGGTGGCCTAAATGACAAGAGTGTCCGTCTCAGATGTGGTAGGTCGCGGGTTCGAACCCAGGCCGAGTTAAACCAAAGACTTATAAAAATGGTACTAACAGCTGCCTCGCTTGGAGCTCAGTATCAAGAGGTTAGTGTTAGTGTTAGAACTGGTCGGCCTGGTGTCAGGATAATGTGACTGGGTGGTATATGATGCTATATGTCTGCGGCATGATGCCCAGTGCTAGACATCACTAGAAACTGCCACACTGTAGATATCGTAGCAATATTACAGAAAAAATGTCAAAGCTACGTTAAAAATCTAAATCATACAGACATACTATCTGCTCGCTGCTTTGGGTGTGATGGACTCATCTATTACATGTTTCTGTTTTAACAAATACTGAATAAGGACATTGTTTAGGTATAATAAGCGATTTCATATTTACTACAAAGTATCTAAATAAGTGTTACTTAATATTACTAACCTACTAACTAAAAAGTGTCGCTAATAGTTACTAATTAGCTACTAGGTGTCCATATTTGAATTTCACATAATATCACCTAATAAATGTCACTAATTATGTGCCGAAATCAATCAATGCCACTAATTGGAAGTTAGAAAATGTCGTTAATTGAATACAATAGAACTATATTGTTAATAGCACAGTAATAATAGTTCAAACTCGATCACAGCGAAGGTAGATCTCATTAACATTATTATCAGAAGCCTTTCGTTGTTCCTAAATTTTCAGATGAGATGTTTTCCTTCGTTGTTGCCTTCAGTACAGTTAATAAATTTTCAACCCGTCCTTAAAATGAATGGAGTACTCCTTACCTTTAGGCCTAAAATAATTGTACTGACCTTTTATGTTAATTGTTTTTATTTAAGACGAGATCCGTAAAAAATAAATATACCTTTCACCATTTGTAAAGACGGACTGAGATCCTTCAGGACAATTTCTTTTGTATATTTGAGAAAATGAAAAGATAAGTTTTGTCGTAAACTTGGCATTTTTCCTCACCTGTTTGTAACTACTAAATATTATTCGTTGTAAATTCCTTCACATGTGTATTTTCCCTAACCTTGTTAAGCGTCATAAATTTGAGATCATGACATACATACATACATACATACATACATACATACATTACATACATACATACATACATACATATATTTAAATTGTTTAAATTTATCACCAATAATAACTATATTACCTTTAACACAGCCGCATGCAGGACTTGTTTCTCAGTCACTTATATTTCTGCTGAACACTCTAGCTCTGTCGAATAATGCGAGTAACAACCTTTCGATTGTTTTTGCTTATCGTTTTCACTTAATAATTCAACATCAGACGCCTGACTGTAATTATATATTAGGCCTACCTTTTCAGTCATTTACAGGTTTCAAATTCAAAAGCACATTCAATCCGGAAAAAAATATCTTTCTCTTAGAAGCAATAATCGATTTAAAATTTACATTTCATTTGTGCTTGAAATTACCTTGATCTATGTGTAGCAGCCATCATAGTGTTTGAATATTCGTATGATTTTTGCAGTTATAATTTTATTTACAGTAAGATTTTCCTTAGAAAGAAAAAGCCGTATAATAATTTTAAATTAAAAATAATTTTAAACTATTTATTTCATTTTGTGTACCTTCATCTTATTGAACTTTAAATCTCTTGAGTAACACTGTAATGTTTTGGCTTTATATTTTCTTTCTTTCTAAAAAATGGTTAATATGTCTAAACCGTACATAATAGAATTTCACAAGCAGGTTGTCTGCGTGAATAGATTTAATTCTTATTAGTTGTAAATTGAACTCTGTGTAAAACTTCGATGTTTCAACATCATTTTGTAATATTGAATAAACGATTATTGACAGTGTTAAGTATGGAACACCAGAAAATTTCGCGTATTTTTTTGTAATAAAATTATTGCAGTTATCAATCACTTTGTACAGTATAAAGTTATAGAGGTCGTTATTTATTATTAAACATCCAAATGAACAAATTGTGTCCATCACTATTAAAATCTCATTTATTTACTTATGTACCCTATATGTTTTTCACAATTGAAGTCAGAGTAATGACAATAGTAATATAGTTTAATATATCCTTTTCGCATAAAAACGCATCCCTAATGTCCCGAATCAGAGCCCAAAGCTGTATGTAGCCCTGAGTGTAATAAACAATGGCATTTTAAGTAGGTCTCTCAAATGGTTCAAGAATTCTACGTTCTTTTTAGATGATTCTGTCGCACCTGTGCTTGTCACAAATTATTCGATATGTTTCTTAGGTGATTTGCTTAACTGATCTTCCTGGCAACAAACACAAGTAAGAGTATTAGATCCGAAACATTGAGAAGGTCCTGGTGATTTCGAATTGCAAGCTGCTTTATTTCAGATGTTTATTCTTACATTGTACAGCCTTACTGACGCACCTTAGTCTAACTTTAATATTTATTCTTACATTGTACAGCCTTACTGACGCACGGCAGTCTAACTTTAATGTTAGTTGTATAGTAGCTCAGATGATATACCAACAAAACACCTTAGTTTCATCTGTCAAAAATTAATATCATACTTCCCATGCAACAAAAAATGAATTAAAAAACAGCCACGAACACAAATCAAAATCAAATCATGTTAGCACAACACAACATCATACACTACAACATGAAAAGTTTGTGAGACAATGCATATCCTATTTCGGATGATATATACCCCTAATAATCTCTCATTTAAAAAACAATACCCCACCACCAACCCCACGAGACAAAACAATATTTTCATACTAATACTCTGCCCTAGTCGTTATTTTTTTTTTTTTTTTTTTGATTCTAGGTGCCATGTCTGATATCAAAACAAATTCTTTTCATTTTCCACAAACCAACATCCTGTTACCGACCTTAATGAGAAATCAATTCAAAATAACAAAGAACTCAAAGCCACTCCTTCGGTCTTTAATGTTTTAAAAACAAACCACTACACGCAGAATTCGAGCTAAGGGCACCTCAGTTAATTTTTAAAAATACCAATATGTAATTAACCTAGAACCTTACAATACAGGACCAACAGACAATCGCCATGTCTAACGTTATAAGTATAACTACTTAAAAATTATGAGGTCCAGTTATTTTCGATCGCAAGGTTATATGCGGACGTGTGAGACAATACCCCCATCCACCCTTTAATTCAGATACTCACTGCATGATGTTTCTGTGCTAGAAAAGCAGCCAAATGCCTATCCTCCATAAATCCTTTTCAAGGAGTACTATTGTTTTGAATCTTTGGTTGCTAAAGATAAAACGTTTACTAAAACCTAAAAGAAAACAAACCCAAAGACAGTCTTACCTCGACAAATGAAAAACAAGATCATTAATGCAAGAATGAGAAAAATGAGATTGTCAGCAAATAAAGAAAAAGAACTTTTCAAAAAAATGTAAAATACATCTTACTACACTACTAGTAATACCACGCAATAATGCTGCTGCTTTTGTTTAAGTTCATTCGAACAAATAGATGGCAATATTTTTCATACTTGTTTAAATTTATCTCCAATAATAACTATATTACCTTTAACACAACCGCAACCAGGACTTGTTTCTCAGTCACTTCCTGTTAAACTATTTTACAAAATGTGCTATATTTATTTCGAGATCTGTTACTAGCATACCTATGGCCTCCTTTCCTCCCCGGAAATAAAAATATATTGCAGCAATTGTTGCGTCTTTTTCCTAACAAACGTTTCAGTCTTTCACCTCATGGTATTTGTCTTTAAGGTTTGAATCAATGTGATTAATATTTTCTCTGAAATTATTTTATACATTTGTTAAATCCTCTACTATTTGTATCCTTAGACTGTCAAAGGTTTTAACATTTTTAGAGCAGCTTTTACGTTTCTAATATCGTTTTGCTAATGTATTTGTCAAACATTTCACGGTCTGATTTCCTTGATATTACTACCGAACTTGCTACATCAACAACTTCAATGTAACCTCTCAATTTTCTTTCTTCATCTGGATTAAATAATCGGGTAATATTTCCTTCTTGAGGATAACCTTGTTCTAGATCTCTTTTTAGTTTGTCAATTTCATTCTTAAACTCAACGTTTTCATGTTTAAATTCAATAAGTAACTCTCGTATCTGCGGTTGTAAATGTTGGCGCTAACGATTCATTTGTTTTAAATGTTTTTCTCCTTTCATATTTTAAAATTACTTTTTATTTGGTTGATTTTAAGTATTTCGTTTCTTGTGCATCCCAAAAACTTGTCAAAATCACTGCCTCCTTTTTGAGTTAGATGCCACATTATTTTTGTTGATTACCCTTTAGAACAGTTTGAATTTTTTGTGTGTCTAATACCTTGTAGTACAATGTGTATCATATTATGAGTAAATAAGGCGAAATAATTTATATTGATCCTCGTCAATGTATATACCATTCTTAATATGCTTTTTGTATTTGTCAACAATATTTAGATGTGGGTGTTAAAGAGTTTGAAGCCCTTGATTAGAGAAATTATCAGTGTTAGATTCATCAATTATAACATCTGTAAATTGAGCCTCATGTTCATAGATCATTTTGGCCTTAAATAGGATTTTCAAAATCGATACCATCAAGCTTTGCCATTCATTCTCTCTCTCTCTCTCTCTCTCTCTCTCTCTCTCTCTCTCTCT
>JAECUM010015972.1:0-19734 GCA_016617855.1 Megalonaias nervosa | reverse complement strand
AAATGCTTGCCAAATTAATTTTCACATATTCCTCAAATGAAATTCCTGCTCTTTTAAACAAAAAGTGCTTGACAATGATTTCTGGTAGTACTTCGATACAGCTTTTCTCAGGGGTCACGCTACCAGGCGAAGTGGGCGACTAAGTCGCCTAAAAATTGTAAACTTTGCCTTCTTCTGTTAGGAAAGCGAAAACAACTTCACCCTGTGATTTTTTTTGAGGTCCATTTTTGAGATACCTTTTGAGATGGCCCCCTCACGTTAGGCAGGTTTATTCTAGTATTGTGTTGTAGTGAAAGGTATCCTTCAAGCCATCAGTAGCTAGGAATTATTTTGAAATCTATACTCTGACAAACAAACTTTTGCACATTCACAGGCATGTGTTTTGATAGCTGATTGACCATTAACCATTTCCCGAGGTGGCAACTAGGCCCTTATCACTACCCGATTTACGCATGTTATCCTTCGATGATAAAAACATACAAACTCGTGTTTCGAAACTTTAACAATAGTATGTATATAGCAATTTGTGTTTTAAGAATAAAATCGGTGATCTGTATATTATAATTACCTCTTGTACACTATTTCATCATAAAATTAGTTTGAAACTGTAAGTGTACCAGTAACCGGGAAAAAATGACGGACATCGCTATGTCTGGGAAGTACCAGTTTATTAGTTTGACTGTTTCGTAAATCATCGAGGAAATATATACAGAAAAATATACAATTCATAGAAAGCAAAGCCTAGGTATTATGTTATTTAGCCTAAGGTTTAACTTTAAATGCAATTATATAGGTCAGAAACGTATGAGACAATGCTATGTTATGGAATTTGCAAAAAGTGTTGTAAGCTCGAAGTTGTTTTCTGACTTGACTCGTATTTGTGAAAATACAGAAAAAAAGCTGTGAAGCAGATAATATTTAATCAATGCCCAAAATTAATACAAGTATGTAGACAAATAAATAAACCATAAATCTGCAATCCTGTCATGGACTGTTGTAGTGAAGCTATATAAATTGAGTATTACATTACGCAAACCCCTCCTTCTAAAAACAGATGCACTTACGTCTGTGTTGATTCGGTTGGAAAGAAGGGTTTAGTTCATAAACAGACTATAAATGAGCCAGGTCTGTAATTTTATGCATTTTAGTGTGTTATGTATGAATAGTTATGGTAATGTTTTATCCACAACAAAGAAATGAGGATACATGTGTATTTGCCCTCATGTACATGGTACAGGGGTTGTGTCAAATGCGTTTAGAAATCTCTGAAAGTGAACTTTTAAAAAGTATATAAAAAAAAATAATACAAAAATATATTTAAAAAAATTGATTAAGGGTAGTTGTTTAAGCATATTTACCAACTTACAATTACAATAATGTAAACTAGTTACTCAGTTAAATTTTGTTACAATGCAGTTTCTATTATTCTCTTTTAGAGTCATATGGCCAAAATAACTAAGAAAGTTTTCTACTTGAAAATAAAGTATTGCTTAAATCCAATGTTAAATGCAAATATGAATACTGGGAAATAGAGGGCATAATTTAAATAAGAGAACACACACACACACATATATATATATATATATATATATATATATATATATATATATATATATATATATATATATATATATATATATATATGTATATTTATTGTGTTTCTTGCTTCGCGTCCACTTCTCCCTGTTGAGCTCTCACTTCTCCCTGTTTTGTCCAAGAGGAGAAGCCACTTCTCTCTAAAATTAAAGTCTAGCTTGACCCCTGCTTTCTGACTATCCTAAACTGGTTGCTATGTAACCGTCCCTCCTCTGTACCTAACCCTCCTATGTAATTCTTCATCTTCTGCAGGGCTTGAAATTGGATTTTTTTCCGCTAATTAAAAATTTGAACAGTTAAGGTAAGTTACAGTGTCATTTCTAAATCAGAAATGCATCTTGACACGATGTAAAAAATTTGTCAAACCTGTCCCAACTGTCACTTGTACAAAGCAGTGACCTGGTCACAATAGCCATTCATGTCGCTACTCCATAAATTTCTGTCACTTGTACAAAGCAGTCACCTGGTCACAATAGCCATTCATGTCACTACTCCATAAATTTCTGTCACTTGTACATAGCAGTCACCTGGTCACAATAGCCATTCATATCGCTACTCCATAAATTTCTGTCACTTGTACAAAGCAGTCACCTGGTCACAATATCCATTCAAATTGCTACTCCATAAATTTCTTATGTAAACGTACTGTATGTAATGCAGACCTGCCAACCATAACAAAATATTCTTAGTAAGGCATTCAAATTTTTTATGTTAGTCCAGTTTTCAGTAAGGTGTAATAAAATGTCATGTACTGCTATTGTCAAGCTGGAAAACATAAATTTAATTTCCAGAATTCTAATTCAAGACTGATGCAGTGGCCGAAAACACTGTGTTCAACAAAATAGTTTGAAAAGTATACTTGGACCTTAATTAACCTATTGCCACTTGTCAATCATGTTGATCAATTAACCAACCAGCAAGCGTAAATTTGACACACCTCCAGGCATTGTTTATGTCTGCCATTTTCTTCCAACAAACTGCTTGTGGCAATAATGAATTGATTATGATAAACATTAAAATTCTGGAAATGATTTGTTGATTTCTCAAACGATAAAGATGAAAAGAAGACATTGGGAGCCTTGTAATTCTGACTGTCGATATCCAGATCGTCTTAATGGAGGAATTAGATTTATTATTTCCCAAAACATAGACAAAACTTCGATGGATAAAGACTTTTTTGGTCGTCGCGTGTACGATCAGCTGAATGTGGAAACAACTGATGGTAACTATAACATGTTTGTTTGCATAAAAGTATGTAGAAAAGCATGTCCCATTGATGGCTTGAAGGAAAAAAAGAATTGAAACTGAAAACTATATGTAAAAATAAACGTGTCTAGAATATGGGTGGAGACACCTCACCCACCCACACCTTTCGGGCTTTGACATATATGATTTTTCTTGTATAGGAATCACTGAACCCCAGACTGCATTATTTTAAAGTTTGAAAATTTACACATTAATGTTGTCGTGTCCCAAAAACAATAATTTATCATCTCGATCTTTCAGACACTTGAGTGACTCTTTACTTTCTCATTGGGCTGAAGGAGGGGCGGGGATACAAAAATGTAATAATACAGAAATACACAATGGTTTCAGGTAAATATCATGATATATTAAGTGTGAATATACTAAATATAATAGCATCTTTTGGAGTGAATTTCCTTGCACATGAATAAGTTCTCGAGCAGCTTTAAGACTGATTTTTATTATTTACTGAAATAAAACACTTAGGTTATTACTATACAAGCTTGAACTACAAATATAAATATTGTCTGCTGAAGTATAATTTATGCACTTTGAAATTTTACACTTTGAAGAATAATACAAATCATTTTCAATAAACATATCACTAAAGCTGAAACATATTTCTTTGCCAAATACTGCATGTTTGTCAGAGGTTAGCAGGGAGTCATGTCATGTGATTTGGTAGGCGGAGCAATCTATCATCTTGCATAAGGTCAATTAACTCCAGTACAGTTTCACAAACTGCAGTTCTAAACCCTATGGAACTCGATGGCTTCTGGCCATCTCTCAACTTGATGTAATCCTTAAAAACGTTTTACGTTACATATGGTAACGGCATTCATCTTTCCTACCAGGAGAATGCTCAAATCAATAAATGCAACTGTTGATCTTCCTGCTGTTTTCCCCCCCAGGAAACTGTATATTATCTTTATTTTTCTGTACCAATGAAACTTCTAAGAAGGGTTATTGCCCCTTTCATCCTAAAAATTTATTACTTGTGGATAAATGTAACAACAACTTGATCAAGGAGACATTTTGCAGCACAAAATATGCATAGTTTAAAGCGCCTGCAGTACTCCTATAAAGCTAGTCTGGTTCCCTAACTCCACTGAATCTAATATTAAGCCCCGATCTGAATCAAAACATGGATGTAACTTTATCCAGATTTTACAGCAATCATATTTCCATAATCTGTACTTTTATTCAGAGAGTCTGTATTTTAAGTTCATTTCCAAAAGACTAACAGCAAAAACATGGGGTTGGCAAGTCTGGTAATGGTGAACTGTCTTCTGCAGACAGAGGCTAGGTGTTTCCTAACCAACAGTTGTTTCTCCCTGCCTCAAACATTCGGATTATACAAATTAAACTTTTGTTTCATTTTCATTGTTCTGATATCATGTGAATTGATGTGTAAACATTTTTAATCTCGCTTGTACTCACCTTACTCCAGTCACACAGTCAGTTTAGCTCAAATGTGTCAGTATGTTTGGATTAAAAGTGAGGTAGTTATAATCCTTACATGCCAGGGTCAAAGCAATTCATTGGCTGGATAGTGGAAAAAGCAGTTGTGTTGTCACAGTAGAAATGGGAGCTAAGTGAACTCAGATCCAAGGGATTATAAAGTGTAATCAGGATACGGTCAATTTTGAGAATAAAGTTCATCTTCGAGAACTGATATGAGTTACATCCCTTTTCATATGGGTCCCGGGTAATTCAGTTTTAAAACTTGTCTGTAAAGATGGGCACAATGTCTGGTTCATAGGTAACAAAAATAACCACATACGACCCTTTTTTTGGTTCCCTATTCATCACAGGTCTCTCACATAAGCAAAATGTCTTGATCTGGACAAGTTGAGCAAATGGCCAATCCAGATATTGTTTCTGAGATGCAAACACCCGTTTCCTATCCTAATTTGTATAAGCTGGCTTACCAGTCTGTCATCAATTTTACAGTCACATGTAAGATCTCAATGAGTAGTGAAATTAGTGCTTTGTTATTGTGCACAACACTAAGAACAGTGATTATTTTAAGTCAGTGATGATTTAATTTAAAGGGTGGATTAGAGAGAGCAGGATACAGCAATCTTGTGTGGAGTATAAATTTGGGAGAGAACAATATACGTACATCTATTTTATGATTTTGATTAATAATGTACATAGAACAATCTTCACTGACATCAAAAGTGAGAAGATTACACTGTAGGCATAAAAAGTAAAATATTTCAGCTAAACATCAGTCTAGTGACTTTTTAGGCAACCAACTGTATAGCTTGTGAAATCATTTGATTAAAAGTAAGTTCTGTGAAAGCATCATGTTGGGTTTCTAGAGTTATCAAGTGCACAGAAGACAACTCTTAACAGAAGAAAATCAAAACATTTATTCAGTAGGAGTTGTCTTCTCTTTTTGACAAAAACTAGAGTCCCAAATATGGACTCGAGTCTAAGAGGTATCCAACTCACATTCATGTACTCATTCAAGCACAAATCACAAAATAAATCATGTAAACTATATGGGTTAAGTATGTGTGTTTGATACTCAAGTGTAACAGAGAGTATTTGCTTAAACTGTATTAACTGCCTGAATAGTTAAAATCTGAAATGTAAAAATAAATATTAGACAAATGTCACTGAATGGGCCTCAATCCTGAAAATTTGATGGCCTCTTCATAGTAAAGGGAGTATAGTTTGATTCTTAATTTTTGTTCTAAGTTAAAAAAGTTTCCATCACCTGAAACAATGTATATTTTTTCCCCAGGAATGTTATGTAAAAATTCAAAAACCAGAAATTTACTTGATATACTTAAACAAGACCAGGGCCTGAAAGTCAATTCCATGATCAAATCATTTCTGAAAAAATGTCATTTTCACCCCATGGTGAAAAGAAGAAAATGAGAAGGTCACGTAATGATTTGTCTGGGCTTCATAATGATTCATCCCAAGTATAAAAAAATCCAAATGTTTAGCAAATGAAACAAAACCATAACACAAATATTCTTTAACAGTGACCTTGATCCCAAGGTCAAGAAGCAAAAGTGCATGTCACCGGATGAACTGTTACACTCATAATTATTTGTCCAAAATATGATGAAAATCCATCAATGAGTTTAGGAAATATAAACAAATGAAGAACTTTAACCAAAGCCCCTCATACAAACCTTCCTCGACCACAACCCTTCCCAAGGTAAAAGAAACAAATGAACATGTCCTAGGATGAACGTCTTCAAAATAATTGATGCCAAGTATTTCAATATATCCCAGGATTTATGGAAATGAGTGTGTGTTTATGTCAGTTGGATTTTTAATGTAGCTTTAACAATTTTGCAGTCATATCACTGCAATGTCTGCAGTGTGGCAGTTTATAGTTATGTCTAGCACTGGGGCATCTTGACATCAGGTCGACCAGTCCTAACACTAACCTCTTAATGCTGAGCACCTAGCGAGGCAGCTGTTAGTACATTTTTTTTACAAGTCTTCGGTATGACTTAGCCGGGGTTCGAACACGCGACCTCCCGCATCTAAGGCAGACACTCTAACCACTTGGCCACTGGAGCGGTTGAATGGAAATAAAAAACATTAACTAAAAATATACTTAAAAAGACCTGATGTTGTTACCATAAGAGAAGTGACTGCCATGTTTCGCTTCCCAAAGAAAAAAATCTCTTCACTCACTTTACATATCTTTCCAAAAGGAATGACAGGACAATGATGGCTATACAGGTGAAGATGACAAGGACTGGGTAATCGGACGAGGTCGGGTGGAAATATTTTCTCCAAGTCTGACTCCATTTTGATTTTTCAACTACTGGCTCTGTTCTGTCTATTTTTGAAGATGAGGTGACGATAGTCTCAGTCTTCTTCTGATAAGTTGACCTTGTCATTGCCTCAGATGGTTTTGACTCAGTACGCTACAGCAAAAAAAAAAAAAAAAATTAAAGAAATTTAAAGGCTACACAATGAGATACGATCAGGACAATCTACAAACGTCACTGTTTTTGCTGACAAAAACGTGAAAAGTGTTTCAAATTTGTAATCCATAAAAGCACATTAACTAATGTAGAATTTTTTGCTAGTTTCAAATGAAAAAAGTTTCTCTGCCCTCTTTTGATGGCTGTATCAAGAAAATTTGATACCTTTGTTATCATCTACTGATACAAATGGAACATGATACCAAATATGATCAGCCCTTCTGTATATGTGCACAGTTATGGTTCAAGAAGAATCCATATTACCTATGAAAATATGATTTATGACACACACCCTCTCCTCCCCTCGGGGTTGCAGCCAAGATCAGAACATTTGTTGTCATCTATTCATCCTTCTGAAACATCGTGTGATGAACCTCTGTTAGTAGGTGTAAATGAATTTCAGGTTACAAGTAAAACAGCAATGGATGGACAGATGTACAGACGCAACAGAAAGACATGACCAATCATAACATATCTGCAAAAGTCAATACATAAAAACTAATCTGAGCCAAGAAATTACTGACCTGCACTATGAGGTTTAAAGCAAAGAAAAAAAAAGTCTCTTGAATGGACTGACACTTTATTGACTGAAAAGAATTTAAAGGAATCTGAGGTAAGACCATTTCTTCTCAACTGCTGAGTGCTGAACTCAACTTAGAAATTCTTGTGCAATAAGATTTTAACTGGTTGCTGTGGTAGACATATTTGATTTATGACCTGCATAGTTTTCAATCAGGCCCAACTACACTGCATTAGAAATCTTTTGGTGAAACCCATATTAATGACCATCCATTCAAGATTGGTGATAAGATTTTCAAGATGGCCGTCCTGGCATCCATACTGGATCAGTGTTTCCCTTTTTGCACATTTGTGTGTCAGGGATGCATGCTGGAGAAAATTGATGCACATGTTTTGTTGCCGTGTGATTTTTTTTGACGCAAAGGATTAGCAAAATGCAACCAGGATTTATTTAATATCCAATACTCTGGATGAGGTATGGCATCTTGTATGCTTCGCGCATAGGCATAGTCTGGTTGCCTGTTTCGTATGCTCCCTGCATTGCACTGTGCTATACGAGCATACGAAATAGAGAACCAGACTAGCATAGGCAATGTTATGATGGAGTTGCTTCCCCATATCTCGTGAGCTCTCACATGATTTCTATCGAGCTCAGCAAGATGTCGTCCAGATGTTTAACCTCAATGCTTGTTGCACTAGAAAGTGATCTCCAGATTAAAAAGGCATGCACTAAGAATCATTAGCCACGAAAGTGAAAGAAGCAGAACACAAAAGAGTAGCTGTGGATCTAACTTTAATGAAAAATGGTGAAAATAATTCCCGTGACTGGAATACAGAATGTCCATTGGGATTACCAGTGTGACTTCTGATCGTGTGATTGCGAAGACTGCAAAAGTGAATAATCCTTTCTTGACAGGGTTTAAGAATTTTAAAAAATCTGCCCTTGTTTGCCACAAGATATATGTAGAAAAACTTATCACCCCAAACATTCTTTCACAACAAAGAAATCAGTAAACTTGCAAGGACAAATCCATTATTTGGATTACAAAGTCAGGGGGTCATTGCAGATTTTGTTGGTTTTTAACTTTGCTGCAACGAAAGAAAGATCTAAAAGTTCAAGTGTAACTTATTGAGGAGAAGATGAATCATTAGCCTTTTTGAAAAGGTTTATATGAATGTGTTGGTCAATAATATTGCTACAAAGAGATTATAATGAGACTGTTAAAAGTATGACTTTACACTAATAGGAAAATGAACTAATAAAATTATCCTATGAATGAACAATCCATTTGTGTGTTAATTGTGCGTGTTGGTTTATTTGTATTTTTAGAGAGAGGGAGAGCATGTTGTGCAAGTTGCAATATCCTATTTCAAGCTGAAAAAGTATGGGTCAGATGAAAATTTGTCAGTACATTTTTGACCCCCCCATTTTTTATTTGACCCCCAATTCTGACACCAAGGGTTTTCTTTAACCCTCAATTTTACACCCCTAGGGGATACACTGTGGATGAAATATTGGCAACAATTTTATTTAGGACCAATTAGATATTGTAAAACCATGTGTCAATATAGTCAACCATTCACTGATAACAAGGTTTTCAAGATGGCCACAGCCACACTGGATGTCAAGTTGGCACCATTTTCATTTATGACCAACAAGACATCGTAAGTCTTTTGGTGAAAAACCCCATGAAAATATGACCACCAGTCTCAGAGTACGGATAACAAGGTTTACAAGATGGCCACCATTGTGGTGGCCATACAAGGGGTCAGATCAACAACATTTTCATTTAGAATCAACTAGACATCATATGTATGTTAACATCGCTTTCTGCCAAGTAGATGTCAAAAGTTGGTGTTTTCTTTTGGTCAAAACTCCATGTTGATCTGATCATCCATTCAGAAGGAGTAGTGACAAGATTTTCAAGATGTCAACCGTGGTGACCATATTGGAGATCCAATCGGGAGTATTTCCATTTTACATCAACTAGAACATGGGATTAATGTGTGAGTATGTCAAGTTCCATGGCAATCCTCCAAGTAAATGACAACAAACCTGTGCTAATGGATGGACAACAGAATATTCGCTCTTCTGGACTATGACCAACAGAACTAAAAAAGAAAGCAACCTTGGTGGAAAATTATTGTCTCTAATCTAAGTTTCACATACAAAATTTCCATGCACACTTGCAAAAATGCATACCTGGATGAATGGACAAACACTTTACTAAATCACTTTTCTAGCATCACAAAGGGCCACAAAAAAGAAGCATTTTTTAAAATGTTCCAATAAAAATGGCTTTTGTTTCTTATTGCCTCCTGTTTCATTTTGTCCAAATTGGTGGAGTGGATTTGTCAAAATTATTTATACTTTAGATTTTGATGGTGTGCAATGTTCCCATGAAGTTTACTTAAAACTGACTAAGAGCCTTTTGAGAAAAGTCATATGCATCATCTAAATTTTCTTGGGACAAAATTTTAATATCGCATGTCCCAAGGAACAGTTTAACAAACAGAAGTTTTTGAGAATAAGATGCAAAAGATGACTCTAGTCAAAAGCAAGACTTTGCATGGTCTCCATCTGCTCTGACTGTTTCTGCATAATGAATTTATATAATATCAGTTTGCAAAGACAGTAAAACCCCCCAATAAAATTAGGATCCCTTGCAGTTTTCTACAACAAATGGACACATTTTGTATGCATCCCTTGAGAATGTGTTGACATGATTGAAGTTATGACACAAAAGTTTCATAGCAATCTAATAAAAGCTGCATTCACAAAATTCTGTAGATTGCCTCATATCTAAAATTAAATAAGCAAAGACTCTTAATAAAGTCAGTCAGCACAAAAGAATTTTCTGCATGCACACATACCAAATTTTACAGTGCTCCAAATAAAAAAACAAAAGCAAGACAACTGTCTTTACAATATTCTGTCTTATGCTGCATTTGGTTGTTGGACAAAAAGGGCAATAACTCAAACAAAATATTCAAGAGCACCATGATGTATTAATATGTACAATTTCAGATGATGTCCATTACAAGTACAGTTTCATGGCAATCCACTGAAAGCCATAAGACTAGCTGCATTTACAATATTCTATTATACAGTAATCCAGCGCTGAGTAAAAAGTACAGTACAATATTTTGTCATACAGTACATCCAGTACTGAGTAAAAAGTACAGTACAATATTCCGCCATACAGTACATCCAGCGCTGAGTAAAAAGTACAGTACAATATTTTGTCACAGTACATCCAGCACAGAGAAAAAAAGAATAACAACAGTACTATGAACCTGATCCATGTTTAATAGTCCTTTATGTATATAAGTTAAATTGTTGTTCTTTTATTTAGTCAGTGACCTTGACCTCAATATAAACTTCTCCTTACCCTATTTGCAAGACATCCCCAATGTTTGGTCTAAATGTGATGTTGAACTGATGTTATTTTGCAGAAATTTTTTCTTCCTTGAGTCACTAGGATCTCGACCTTGACATTTACTTCAACCCCCAAAATGCAAGTATCCATAAAATCTGGTCACTATATTTCATGAAGAACAAATTATTGTGTGCAGAAACAATTTTTCTTCTTTCAGCCAGTGACCTTAACCTTGGACCTATTGTACACTTAGTGAAAACCATCAACAAAGTTTGGAAACTGTACATGGTGGAGTAATCAAATTATTATGATGAAACCATTTTTCTATTTTTAGTCAGTGATCCGACTTTCACCTTTTGACACTGGAACTGAAGGGGTCCCTTCTTACTCTCAAATCAAAGCCGTCTGCTAAGTTTACTAATTGCAAGTGGCAGTGAACTCATTTTATTGCTCTTCTTTCAGTCGCAACAACCTTGATCTTTGTCACCAAATATGATAGGGCTCTCTTTATCTCAAATGCAAGCTAGCCACAATGTTTGGTAAGTGTAGATTTTGGATGACTTGAACTTCTATGCATAAAATAAATAGAGGATCTCAAATGGGGAATGATTTAATATTGAATTTATGAAACGAGTTGAATAATGTCCAGCTTTTGCAGGCCTTGGCTAGCAAAAGCTGGACATCATTTATCGAGTTCCATAAATTTAATATTAAATCATTACCCATTTGAGAATCTTTCCAACACACAGTTTTTATTTCAGTAGAAGTTATTTAGATAGAAAGAAGAATTAATAATATCATCCATTCTGACAGATGCTGTACCTTTCATTTGTTGTGCGTAAAAAATAGTCCCAAACAAAGTTGAAATAGTAAAAGTATATTATACATTTTTGCTAACTATAAATCAAGAATAAGCGTCCATCCAAATAAATAGAACATTTTACAAAAGACAAAATCATTTTTGAACACAAAAAGTCCAATGCGTGTGATGTCACATTGATACGGTGCACAGTAAAAGTTTGAGTTGGCCTACACAACACAGTGCCAGTGTTAACCTTGAAATTCCACATCACAATTAAACATTACATTGAAGATTACTGTATGCAGAAATAAACATATTTACTGTAATTTACTTGTGACCGGATATTTGCAGTATTTGATTTGGAACATTAGACTGTACAGAAGACGTAAACAAATCTCTTTTTGAGTCAGATTTGCATCGCCATGTAAATATGCAGTAGCTGGATAAAGTTCTGTCAGTTGGGGAGACCGGTTTATGTCTACATTCTTCTGTGAACAAAGGTGAGTTTACTTACTTCTGTAAGTCCGCATTTAAACAATGCTTGTATATAGGGTGGATTCCATGCTACAAATATATCGCCCCACTCCCACCCCCCACCATCAACTGAGCAATACCTGTAGTTTTACTTGTTGTTATTGTTCTTATCTTGGGGGTTTTAGCCATTTTTCATGTTATGATATGTTATACTTGACATAACAAAACCCATGTGGTGGTAAATTGGCCATATTGAAACAGACGAGACCATTTTTCACCAATTCTATTTGGTGGTAAACTGGCCCTATTGAAACAGACGAGACCATTTTTCACCAATTCTATTTCGCGAATCGAACAGAAAAATGGTGGCCAAAAATGTTTATTGAAAACAAAAAATTCCAGAAGATGTGGTTAAAAAGTTTTCACACTTTTGCAGCCAATCAGCAAAGAGGATACCGCATAATAATTTCATGGTTTTATCTGGACCAATCAGAACCACATAAAGTGGTACGTTAAAGTGTAGTAATATAAAAAATATGACACTGCAGATACTATAGGGAAACTACACCGACTATGTGATAACATAAAGTAACAGACAAATGGATGGACATCATAACATAATATGGCAAGTGCATAAAACTTGCTGAAGCGCAATAATCTGTCAATATGCACATTTTTAGAAGATAACACCATGTACCATATTTTACAGCGCTACATACAAACTCTGACTACAGGAATCCACAAAGGTTTGTCATACACTGCTGCTATAAGTCAAGCACAACGATTTTATGATACACACATCCAGTAAACTCCCCAGAAATTTTGTATTGCATAATGTTAAGAACACGTTAATATCATACATTTATCATGTTATCATAACAGTGAAACAAAGTCCCTCAAAGAGACTGATACAATAATGGGCAAAAAGTATTTTATGGTGGACACAGAGCCATGTACCACAAAAAATTCTGTACCACATTATTTCTGAAATACCATGATACGTACCATGGTATGCCACAATTATATTAAGGACAAATAATTTAATGTTCTGAAATTTCTGTCTGTCAATATCCTGAAAGAACAATCTTGCTCTGATAATGTAATGTTACATCCAAGTTATAGTTGAATATAACCTGCACAAATGTAGTAATTTTATACCCAAGTCAGAGATTAAAACAAACGCGCACCCTCAGGTTTTGATGTGCAGAAATTTCGACTTGTGTGTCATTTTGAACCACGCAGATTTGGGCTGGAACATCAATCTTAATTACCCTTGATTCGCTTCCAGCTTAGATTCTTACCAAGAGTACGCTGTCCATAACAAATTTATGGCAGGTGGCACTGATTGACATCTGCTATGCAATAGTGTTACGTATATGTAATTCAATTGCTTGTGTGTTAGTCTTAAAATTCTTTTTTATTTTATTTTTGTTTCATTACATTTTATTGTAATGATTATTTTCACAGGATTCAATATTTTCTTTCAGCAATTCTGTTTATCTAAAATGTAAAAGGTGTTACATTAGCATTATTTTTAGTTTACCTTGGTCTGCGCTGGTATACACACTACGCGAAAACGATTGGCTATTGCCAAGGTCATTTTGGTCTAGTCTGAATAAACAATGTTTAATTTTTAAATTTATTTCAGAGTGAGAGTCTGGTTCTTAGATACGACAGTTCTTGCTATGTGACAAATTACATTTTTCCTATTGCGTTGTTCAAGTGTTAAGAGACCACGTGATCTATCTCGCGAGAACGGGATGATAATTTGGTTGGATTTAATACCCTTTCTGAGCGCTTTTCAGTGAGTTGTATTTTTGAAACCCTGAAGGCTGGACAGGTTTCTACTGTTGAAACCAGATTGTTTTTGAAGTTCATTTGTTTTTGGAATTTAATAATTTATTCTCTAGAAAACCAAACGAGTGTACTGTTTTATAAAAATTCTGGGAGAAAGAAATTCAGTGGAAATTTATTCTGGAATTATTCGGAAACATCAACTGTGATTCAATTGAGGAATTGTTGCTATTTGTACAAGGACCCAGTGGCGTCGCGAGGGTACTTAGCGCCCGGGGACAAAACATAAACTTGGCACCCCTTCGAGTGCATCTGAGATAATGAATAGTTGTATTTTCCTCATTTTGGCACCCCTGGCACATGGCGCCCGGGGACAACTGTGCCCCCCCCCCCAAGCTACACCACTGCAAGGACCACATCTGACGTCATTGCCTTCCATATTGGAACGTCGTCGAGATTCGAACCTGGATTCTAATAGAACTATTTAGTGATAGGCCTTTTTTTTATTTTCGTTCTTAGGATTAAATTTTGGATTATATTCACAAACGGTAAGTCCTATTTTCAATTTTTACATTGTTTTCTAGGGAAATAAATTATTTTGTTAAAATATACAAAGCTTGTTGACTTCACTCTTTTCTCTTGTTATTATTGTATGAGCCTACACGTAACAAACAGTTTAGACCTTGATGGCCAATATAATATTGCACCAATGGAAGATACACATGAACTGGGCAGAGCTAACAGTTCACCGAAGTCAAGCTTAGATTCAACTGACTTCGGTTGGACTGTTTTGAGATTATGTCTGAAGTTTATGATAGTGGAATAGGAAACAATTATAACATGAATGGTGGATTGTCTTTGATCAAATATCAGCATTGGTATGTCTGGACATCAAATTATAATGAACCGGTCAGAACTGGTGCATATCATTATGGCGGCTTGCAAAGCTGGTTGTCAACGGGAAGTGGATCAACTTGAATTGTTTTATTAGCAAGTTGCTTCATTTAGTGGGATGTTTAAAAGTTTGAAATCATTTACAACTTCACTGGATTCAATTCTGATAAAATATCGGTATTTGATTGTGCTTTAAATTATAATCAGTTAAACAAAACAAGAATATATGGCTTCTCACTAACCCAGTTCTCAGCGTGGGATTTTGTTTTACTGGTAATTAATTTGCTTAAATTGGCAAACCATTCAAAACCTCAGACATTTTAATTAATGGATCATTCAGAAAACAACTGAACGGACATAACACTCAGCGCACACATCTGAATTCTAAAATCACAATAATGCAAAGAAGGATATTTTATGTTCTGTCTCTGTCTCAGAAATGACTGGGTAGCGATGAATTTTCTGACATTGCGACTCCAAAGAAACAGAAAGAAAGTGTCAGCTCTGAGGAGAAGAATAAGAGTCAATCTCCGAAATTTGTTAGAAAATTTAAAGACGAGTGGAAAAGTGAATTGACAATTCTGTGATGTACATCCTTGATATCTGAATAATATATAACCTTCATAGCCGTATTGGTATATTTTTGCATATATAATAATTTGAGCAGCTGATAACAGAATATGTTGAAAAGTTGAAAATATAATAAATAATAAAATAATCCTCTATCTGTTTCATATATAAAATATACATGCAGTAACATATGGTTAGAAAAAGAAACACTTACAAAAATGAGATTGTATATTCCTAACAAAATACTGTATAGGTATTTTTCATTATTCAGCACAAGATAATAAATCTTAAACATTATGTTTCCACCAATAACGAGGAATCACAGCTATGGGTTCATGGCTGGCCAAAAGAAGAGACTCTTTGAAATTTCAGTTTTGACTCTTGAGATTTTCATTTTGACTCCTGAGATTTTGGGATCAAGGGTCAAATGACTCTTCAGTTTGGAAATCTACTGAGAACCCTCCCAAGTTACAGCTGCATACAACTTGCACACTGACTTTAGGCATGTAATAATGTTACACCAGAGATACAGTTGAATACAACCTAAATAAACAAAGTTTTATTGACACAGAAGCCGGAACACTGTTGTCGCAGGATTCTGCAACTGCTACCATTAGAAAAGTGATACCTATCAGTGGTGCCCTGAGACCATTGGTCAGGACTTGCCAATTGACTGTACAGGCATTTCAAGCCTTGCTAAATTGGACATACCAACACTTAAATGACCTCCCCAGTAAGGAAGTCTATAACATTCCATAAATTTGATGAATTATCATTAAAGTGCAACGAAATATCATGTACTGCTGCAGTTAACTTGGAAAGCATGCATTTTGTAAAGCTTATAAATATGGTCTGATCCAGCAAAGACAAAACTATATTCCACAATAAAGTCTTTGAAGTACACTTTGGCCTTAATGATCTTGTAGTCAGTTTCTGAAACATTATGTTCCAAACTCATGGTGGTCAATGGCTTCTTGCAAGATCTCTAAACTTGATCTGATCTTTATGAAGATTTCTCAACCTGATCTGATATTTACGAAGCTCTCTCAACTTGATCTGATCTTTACGAAGCTCTCTCAACTTGATCTGATCTTTATGAAGACATTTTATATGCTGATTGTCCCCTTTGTCTTCCATATTTGCTGGATGACCTGTCCTGACTATGCAATAATGTATTGAGCAAACATTTGATCAGGCCAAGGAGGGCAAGGTGCCACTATTGTCAAGTACAGAACACTGCCATTGACAGGAAGACAAAAACCACTTTTTAAAAGGATATTGTTGTTGTTGTTGTTGTTGTGGGGCTTAACGCCATTTTTCAGCACACGATAGGCTATACATGGCGGCCAGTATTAATGGTGGAGGAAGAAACCGGGAAATTCCCAGAGAGAACCACCGACCCACGAGAAGCTACTGACAAGCTTTCTCACATATCCACATTCGCCGAATCCTAGACTCGAACCCACGCAGACAGAGGTGAGATGGCAGTGATCCGTAACGGAGAGTGCTTTAGACCACTCGGCCACTCGGGGCCCCTTTAAAAGGATAAATGGAATTTCCGATATTGGTGATCAATACAATTCATTAAAAAGTGGCACATCTATACATTATTATAAACTAATATATTCAAAATGCAACAAAAGGGAACTTACAGTTTCAGTTGTCATCTCATACTTTCCAGGCCACTGATGGACAGCCTCCTTGAGAAAGCGAGGGGAGCGTGACAGGGAATTAGTGCTCATTGATAGCTTCTCCTCTGTTACTGTTGAGGACACAGTAGGGGTAGCCTTCTCCTGGATGACTTTGGAGGAACGTGAAGGAGACTCCTTTTTTGGTCGACTTCGGGATGAAGAACGAGATCTTGACCTTGAACGGGAAGTTGACCTGGTTCTTGATTTACTTCTGCTCTTCGGCTGGAAAATTAGTTTAAAAAGGCAATACATTACACTTACTTGAACCTACATATATCAATATCTACCTGTACTTGCATTAAATATCTATGTTTTCCCCTCTTGCTTGAAAGCTTCAGAAAATTCAATCATAAATTAACTTAGTAAGCTCCATCCTAGCATACATGCCAACCTGCGGAGGCATAAGCATAATTATTGTTATTATAAATGGCGAAAAAGCATAATTTGTGTGTAAAAGTGTAATCTATTACATGCCAGAATTGCAGCACGTATGAAAAGATATATTTTTATGACTAACCTGGTTCTGCAGCTGGTCAAAATTCTTGTCACAAAGGGCAAAATCCATATGGATTGGAACCAGAATACAAACACAACATATATTGAAAAATTATTTATAGTCAGCACTCACTTTAACTGATCAGCATATGTAACTTTCACTGAATGATCGTGAACTGGAATTCTACAATGAGCATGGTCAGGTGCTCAGAGTGCTGCATTATATTACTCACATATTCTTCTTTTACAGTTTGTAAGGCGGTGTTGATTTGTCACTTTTTCTAATCTGACATGTTTTGAAGTTTGAAAAGATCCATCTACTCTAACATTTTTCATCATATAACATCCACAACTCACACTGTAAATGGGGCGCTCACCAGTTATTATGTACTTTTGAGAGAGTGATGTATATAACGTGAAGTTGTTTGCATTTAAAACATGCACAGTGGAGAGAATGTTGGCATACCTCTATGCTACTTTGATGTAATGTGGCTGACATTTCTTAGGATATTGTACTTTTGGAAATTGTAAATGATCTTAGTACACTGCTAACTAAAATGACTGCTCCCTTGTGCTCCAAAAATCAGCCTGAATTTGTCTAAAGTACACTATTCTTATCAGCTATTAAAATAGGGAAAATGAATTTTGCCAGACTAGACAATACCAGTTTCTGAAAGTGCAATGAATTAATTACCAATAATATAAAATGTAAAAAAAAGTTATCAGCTCTTTTTTTTACAATTTAGCTCTGAAGTTCAGGAAGTGAAAATTACCAAGTAGAGCTAGCACTTTTGAAAGGTGCACATCTGGAGTAAGGCCAAGCTGTATAATCTATAACCCATATTACACCCATCAATCATACACCAAAATAAACGGAATTAAAGGTTCTTTGAACAATACCTAAGATATACAAGGTCTTTTTTAAATAGCCAATATAGCTAGTGAGGAAACCTGGGGGAATTCTTTTTCTTTAAAATTCTAACCCTATGCAAAATACGAAACTGTAGAGTGCCACCAAAGCATTTTGCTAAACATCTGATGCCATTTTCTTTAAAAAAATAGACTGGTTCACTACCTAACTAGCTTATCAATAAAATGAATTTGTTAGGCAAAGTGCACTTTTGAAGAAACACGTATGTATTCTTGGAAATGGGGTTATATACAGTTGCTATAAATAGCAAAAAAGGAAAGTCTTCTTATGCTATTCTTACAAAGCAGTCACCTTTTTAAGAATATTCTAAAATTTATATGAGTGGAATTAAAGAGATGATAAAAAAATGACAAAAACAACTTTTTATTGCTTTATTTTAATTTTAGTTTCCAATTTAGCCAAAAAGCTTAATCCATATGCAGTCTCGTGGAAAATGAAATTTGTGAAAAAAAGCGTAAAGATTATGCCAAAAAGTAATGGTTGGTATGCATGTCTTAAGTTACTTTATGACGACTACTTTCATATGACTAAAAAGCTATTCATGGTAAAACTATTACATTTACAAAATATGACCATTTTCACAATTGTATGTTTTCTTTCCA
Source organism: Megalonaias nervosa (assembly GCA_016617855.1). Classification (NCBI taxonomy): domain Eukaryota; kingdom Metazoa; phylum Mollusca; class Bivalvia; order Unionida; family Unionidae; genus Megalonaias; species Megalonaias nervosa. The sequence continues at coordinate 776 of JAECUM010015972.1, read as the reverse complement.
GTTTCATTTTATTCTGCAAACCAAAGCTTGACATAAAATTTATATTTGATATTGAAATCGGATACATGCAGACTATACACCCCACCCCTAATGTAGTTCAAGTATCACCGCCACCCCCTACTGTAGTTCAAGTATCTGCCCCACCTCCTATTGTAGTTCAAGTATCAGCCTCTCTGCCATTTTAGCCTAAGCAGTAAAGTAAGGGAGGTCACTAACCCTACAATCCACCAATATTAGATGTTTTGTAAAGTATAAATTGTGGAGTAAAGTCATCCTAAATCCAAATGCCCTTCTCCAGTATCAGGTACATGTGTAAATGTAGTTCCAATGTTTGAATAAATAAATCTGTTATATTTTTTTTATCCTGACTTAGTTTTCATTTGCTCAGGTACTAGGCTGGGATGAACCTATTTATGAAAACAATGACCTTAAGTTACACCACAACATCAATAAGAAGATTGCAGTGAGTGCAGCAAGTTCATAATGCTAACTTGTACTGAATGTGTTCTTTACAAAACTGGTACAGATCTGTGTTAAATGCTTTTAAGTCTCCTCTACAAGGAACAAGAAATATACCCTTTGTTATCTTTATGTTAGACAGCACAAATACAGCAACACACCAACAGGTTATGGTGTATAAACTGTTGTGCTATTTCCAATTTTTGGAACAAATTTTTTGCACAAGTACTTTTTTATATACCATACTATAAAAAATTTAGTGTGAAATCTTTGGGATGGAGGAACACAAAGGAGTTTCTGATATTGGTCCTAATGTG